>OVAN01007889.1:0-18986 GCA_900406275.1 Anastatica hierochuntica | reverse complement strand
AATATATATACACATAATCCGCGCGTAGCGCGGAACAAACCCCTAGTCTAATATATAAAACTTGGCCAACTCTCTCCAGAATTGTGCCACCTTATCATCTATAACGAGGACATGTGTCCATAAAAGAGTTAATGTTAATTATTTTTGACAAATTATGTGATAATCTCATTCATTCATTTTTACAAGGTAACACCCTTTCTTTTCATTTTCCCTAAGACCATATTAAATCATTCTATTAAGTTAAGATTTTAATTTTAATTTACATTTCAATTTATGAACATGAATATTTTCCTGTTTTTATCTCTTATCTATCTTTCTCACTTTCTTATGTGAGATTTTTTAATCTCTTTTTCCTCGATCTCAATGCTCGTGTCGTAAAAATTCATTCTCGCTATGTGGAAGAAGAGGTAAAAGAGTACAAATTTTACATCTTTTAGGTTGATGATGTGCTATAATCGTAATAACAAACTCGTATATTCCTTAATTGATTTATGTTTTGAGTTAATGGATACGTGACAAAAAAAATTTAAATTAGACGCATGACGAAGTTCGTTATATAAATGAATTTTGTATGAAATACTCAAATTAGGTGCTCTCTATGTGATTTTTATCAGTATCATTCTTTCATATTTTAATGTGATCGTGCCATAATCGATGCATGTGAACAATTTTCTTCTGATAATATATATATATATATATGTATATGTAGAGATAAATATTTATATACACACATAAACTTATAACACATGCGTTTTGTGTTGATGCATCAAGTAAGTTTTCTAAAACCATATAATAAACTACATGATATACACATCATATGAAATTATTGAGTTGAAATTTTTGTGATATTCTATGGAGAGTCTTTACTTGCAGGAGAAGATTAAGGAGTTGAAAGAGGTCGTCTCAACACATGTATAGAAGAAAGAAACTCAAGATATCAAAGATGAGTGTGCTGGAGTCAAGGCTGAAGTGGCGTACCTAGGAAAAATTACACTAAATAATAAAAAAGTATAAACATATAATAAAATAAAATTTATAGTCGAGATTAATTTTAGAAAAAGTCGTAAACTCAAGGAGAAGAGGATTTTTATTTTTGTATTTCATCTTGCTTAGTTGATGGGTAGGGTTTGGAGTATCCGTCTAAACATTTGAGATTGTGCAATTGAGGAACCAAGTCTTGATTTTATTTCAAAAGACTTGAAAAAAAAATATGTTCTTTAAATATAATATTCGTTTATGATCATATTCTTTCGACGAAATTGTAATTGTTATATTAGAATTGGTGTGCATTGACATCTTACGGACAAAAAATGATGGAAACAATGAATAGAATGATTCATGTGTATAAGAAAAGTCATGTTCGTGTCTAGAATGAATTTCTACTTTGCAAATAGAATAACTCTTGCATTAAATTATCAGCAAATTTTAGCTTGTATTTGTACCACTACAAGTGGTTAGAAGGTTAATTTGTACAAAATATATGATATAAAACATCTCATGCTTTAAATAAAACAATCGATGAAATAGAAATCTGCACGTAGTGCGGGTATTCACCTAGTTAAGACAATTTTCACTTGCCAAATAAGACAATTTTCTTTGTTAGTCTATCATAATTTGCATTCTTCAAAATCTGAATCCCACGAATGATGCAGAAACATTAATCAACCACCGGATGGGATCTTAGCTAAATTCACTTCTTGTATCTTGATCAGTTTTAAAAGTTGCAGAACAACATCTGCGTCAAAAATGTCAATAAGGCATGAAGGGATTGTTTTAGTGCGAAACGCCAAAACACATCTTTAAAATTTGAACCCTCACAAATGGCTTTAAAATGATGGGCCTTAAAGGCCCAATATTCATTAATTTGGGCAACCATAATTTTACCCAATCATTCACATCTTTTCGTTCATCTTCGTCTTCTTCAAACAAATCAATCAAACCACACACACATCAAAAATCTCATTCCTTAAATGCGAAAGAAAATTGTAGATTAATGCCGAATTTTTCGGTAACCTGTGTATATTCTCTCACGAGATTTCTCCGGTTTCAGATGAATAAACCGGAGTATCAACCGGTTCAAACCGATACGCCTAGATAGAACCATACCGGAATCTTCCTACCGCCGCGCTGGTTACGTTCCCGGCGCCGGGATCTGCCGTGTCTCATCCAGTGAGGTTATGGTTGAAATGGGTTTGGCTTACTCTTGCACAGTTGGAAAATTCAAACGGAGGAATACTAAAAGATTTAACCTAAAAGCACGTCACTTTTCATGTACTATAATGACCGGCGAGATTTCTTCGACTCTGGTCTTCTTCTCTTTCGATAAACAACAAGTTTTTTTTTTATAAAAAATGCCAAAAAGAAGTGATGAGAATAGTCGTCTCTCTGACTTGTCGAGAAAATGATAAGTCAACAAAAATCAAAATAAAAATAAAGAAGCCATTGATTCCACGCTGCTTCCTCTTCCTCTTCCTCCTTGAGCTCTGACTTTTTCTCTCCCCCTTTTACCAAGTCTTTTCTTTTTATTCCCACCATAGTTGCAATTCTTGATTTCTGTCATCAGGTTTTTTGATTGTGTGTTTTGGTTATTTGATCTCACAAATTTGCTATCTTACACATAAAGATTGCTTTCTTCCCCTGAGAGAGATTAGTAACTTGTTGCAGAAGACAAAGAATGGGAGGTGTTTGTTCTCGTGGTTTCAAAGATGAAGATAAGAAGTTGAGTTCCAACGATGATAATAATTCAATAAGGTTGTCTGGGAAACTGATGTCGATGAGGAGAAGTAAAACCTCTGATTCATATTATTCAGATAAATATGGAAGCTCAAGAAGGAATAGTTCCAAGCCTGATGATGAGACTAACTTCAACTTTTCCGGTGAACTCGGGCCGGTGCCTCCATTAAGGACTGATTCTACAAAGGTTTTTGTTGTTTGAAAAAAGGCTCTTTAGGATGTTATGTAAATTTGGTTTCTGATTTTGTTTTCTCTCCAACAGTTTATGCAGAGGAACTCTTTTCTGGGACGGGCTGGGGCTATCGGGTTAGAGAAGGCGGTTGAAGTTCTTGACACGCTAGGGAGCAGTATGTCTAGTATGAATCCGGGAAACGGGTTTCTCTCTGGTGCTACATCGTCTCGTGGTGGTAAAGTCTCTATATTGGCCTTTGAAGTTGCCAACACCATAGCCAAAGGTGCTGCTTTGATGCAATCTCTCTCTGAAAAGAATCTTAAGCTCATGAAGAAGGATATGTCGCGTTCTAAGGGAGTTAAGAAGTTGGTCTCTACCGACACCAACGAGTTGCAAACTCTTGCTGCTTCTGACAAAAGGTTTGGTTTTTTCAATTTATCCCCATTTGTTTTGTTTATGGTTCATTTTCTGTTTTTCTTCTTGTAGGGAGGAACTCAACCTTTTCTCCGGAGAGGTGATCAGGTTTGGCAATATGTGCAAAGATTTACAGTGGCGCAATCTCGATCGATACTTTGAAAAGTAAGTTACATTCTGCTTTGAGCAAGTCCTCCTTATGCAATAATTTTTAGTAACTCGCATGCCAGTGGATTTTCATTGTACATTGGTCTATAACGTTTCAGGCTTGACACAGAGAACTCACAGCAAAGAATTCTCAAAGAGGAGGCAGAGGCAAGGATGCAAGAGCTTGTCACGCTTGCTCGATTCACTTCTGTATGTTTTCTTTACTTCACTTCAAAACTCTTATGGGCTTATTTTTCTGTTTAAGTTGCAATAAGCTTTCACTTTTTTTCTGAGGGATTTGAAACTGACTTGCACTAGCTTTATCAGGAACTATATCACGAATGGCAAGCTTTGGATAGATTTGAACAAGATTACAGGAGAAAGCTCGCAGAAGTAGAGTCTTTAAACCTCCCTCGGAGAGGTTGGTCTCGCTATTTATTTGATCAGCCCTGATTCTTTGAAGGACTCCAGATCTCATTTCTTTTCCTTCATGTAGGAGAGAGTATTGTCATCTTACAAAATGAACTTAAACAACAGAGGAAACTTGTGAAGAGCTTACAGAAAAAATCGCTCTGGTCCCGGAATCTGGAAGAGGTAAGTGATTATTATTGAATTGTTGTGTCTCAATGTTTTTGTACATATGCCAGTTACTAATAGAATTATATTTCGTTATAGATAATTGAGAAGCTTGTAGATGTGGTTTGCTATATACGTCAAACGATTGTTGATGTTTTTGGCAACAACAGTAAGGATTCTTTGTACTTCTGGTCTTCTGATAATGAGCTTACTTCCGGCAAACCAAATCACAACTACGATTGTCTTAACTAACAATAGGTCTAAAAGATGATGGACCGAAGCAGGGAAGCGAACGCTTAGGTGAAGCTGGTCTTTCGCTACACTATGCTAATCTTATCCAACAAATTGATAGTATTGTAAGCTTCCATATTCTCACGAATATTATTCTGAAATATATTCTCTGGTTGAAATTGATCCTTGAAGTTTCTAGGCGTCTCGTCCTTCATCACTTCCTTCTAATGTAAGGGACTCACTGTACAATGCATTACCTGCAACTGTCAAAACATCTCTTCGTCTTCGCTTACAAACTCTTGATGATGAGGAAGAGGTTTGTCCAAAAACAATGTGTTTCTCAATTATATCTTCATGCATTGTTAGGTTCTGTTTCTTTCATTATTTTTTGCCTAAATTCTGTGTTTCTACAGCTTTCAGTATCTGAGATCAAAGCAGAAATGGAGAAGTCGCTTAAATGGCTTGTCCCGTTCGCCACAAACACCACTAAGTAAGCTTTCCTTCTCCATGGTTCTTGGTTCAACATGTTCACCGTTGTACGGTTTTGTCATATCTTTTATGGATTTCCACAGGGCACATCAAGGCTTTGGATGGGTAGGCGAGTGGGCAAATTCCAGGTAAGTCTCTCTCTCTCTCTCTCTCTTCCTCTAGAACTACAATTTTTGAATTTTGAGTCTTGAATTTGAACTAGGAAACTTCGAATGTGATTGTGAAAAAAACAGGATAGAGTTTGGGAAGGGAAAAGGAGAGAACAACGGGAATCCAACGCGGCTTCAGACGCTTCATCATGCAGATAAACCAAAAGTTGATTCGTATGTACTTGAACTCGTTGTATGGCTTCATCGACTAATGAAGTCATCAAAGAAAAGAGCTCAAGGCGTAAAACTTGCAGAAACCAACCATGGCTCTCAACCAAACAACATAACCATATCCAAGACGCAACTATCACTCTCCCCTGACTTCACCTATAAAAACCAACTCTCTCTAGAAGACAGGTTGTTATTAGACAGAGTTCAAAGCATAAGATTTGGTCCTAATCTAAGTAAGAGTCAAGAGCTTGTGAGCGCGAGGAAGAACAAGAAAGGAATCAAGATCTGGGCATTGAGTAGAAGTACAGGAAACTCTCCAAAAGTCAATCTTTCAGGTGACAAACCTACTAGTGATTTGGATGTTCTTGATGGTTTGGATTTCGCTTTCCATTAGGCGTTTCGGTTTGAGAACCGGTTTTTGATACAATCTTTCTGTATTTATATATATACATATACACACATTCTATCATTTGTATATAGCTTAACATATAAGCACAAACACAGTTATGTAATAGATGAAACAAAACACAGACACTATATAGTTGGTTTTGGTTTGATTTGTGTTTCTGGTCAACAACTACTTTGTTAATCACCATCAACTCCTCAGACAACCTTAAAAGAATCCAACAACTCCAGTTTTGTTTGTCTATAAAATCTGGTGTTTAGTTAACCGGAAAATGCATAAGAAAATCACAAAAACTATGGACATGAAATTCACCAAAACCGGGAAATGGATGCTTGCAGCCATTCTTCTCTGTCTTCTGGTTTCATCTTCAGAGGCTGCACAAGAAGCTCAAGTAACTACGCCAACAACAGGAGAAGTCGCCAATTCACCAGCAAAGACACAACAGCAGCCGTATGGGATCGGTTCTCCTAATGAGAACCAGAACCAACCAATTCTTGGTCAGCCATCTTCTTCTTCTTCTGTAAACCACCCTTTAACCGGAGTAAATCAACCATTAACCGGATTTAATCAGCCATCATCAAATGGAGTCGGCCAACCAATTCTTGGCCAACCTTCTTCTTCTGTAAACCAGCCTTTAACCGGGTTTAATCAACCATCATCAAATGGATTCAACCAACCGATTTCTTCTTCCGCTTCTCTCAATCAGCCCTTTTCCAATCGACTCAACCAGAATAGTCTGTCCGGAAGCAGCGTTCCATTTCTTAATGGAAATTCCAAGTTGAAGATCTCCGGTACAAAGATCATCCTCATCTCTATTGCTCTTTTCGTAGCCTTGCACGGTTTAGAGAGGAACTAAACCGAATTTACACATCATATGTTTAATTTGGCTTCTATAGTAATTTGGTTTCTTTAACTTTGTCTCTTTTTTCTTGTGCCTTAGTTTAAGAGTGTGTGTATGTATCATTACTGAGATGGCCTTTTTTATCATTGAATGAATGTTTGATCCGGTTCTGTGTCCAGTTGTAATTGGTTATTTCCAGTATATAAAATTATGGTATATATGAAAGCAACATAAACCAACCTATCAATACGTATTACGTTTGATCACAATGTACGTTTCAAAGTTTCATTTAGATTAATGGCTTTCCCTTTTACCGTTACGGAAATTGATTTCAAATAGATATGTTTAGTATCCGGTTTGATCGAGATACATAATCAAAATCAGAATGATGGTGTTATTTGGCAAAGATATGTGGTAATAATATTATAATGTGGCATATATACCACAGTTGTATATATGTCACATTATAGCTAGCTTGTAGCTAAAACTATTTAAAGTTATTCCAAGTACCATGAATAAAACTAGAGTTCTCTCTATCTTCTTCTCTTAGGAGGTAACGTTGGTATGCTTTGCTCATTCCTAAAGAAATTCTCCGGATCAACAGCTGTTTTAACTCGAACCAAACGGTCAAAATTCTCGCCGAAATACTTCCTCCCGTAGATTTCTCCTTTTCGATAACTCTCTGCGTCGTGATCATTTACCCCAATATCCACATCCCTATAGTTAAAATAAGCACTCCTTGGATTTTTCGACACGAACGGGATCATGATCTTATAGGTCGTTCTTAAATTACCAATGTAAAGTCTATCCGCTTCTGGTCCAGCGTCGTTCCACGTCGTGGAATGTTGGATCTTGTATAGTTTGTGCCGATGCGGAAACGCCGTTTCGTTCGTAGCGGTCGCGTTTAGATTCCCTCCGTACGGGTTTAAAACCAAACCGGTTTTGTCTAATGTCGCTAGTCTCTGAAATAACAGGTTTAATTCCGGTTTAGTCATCTCTTTCTCAACGTAATCCGATTTCCGCTTAAGAAATTTGGCCGAATCGGGTTCTCTATCGAGTAGAATTTCCGGTTTGACCTTGTCGACGTCGACGTGGTTCATCCACCATAAGAGTGATTGGATCCAAGTCATCTCTTTACAGTCCTCTTTCTTCAAACCCAATTCTGGAAACTCCTTGTTCATCTTCAAAACGACATCGTCAGCGTTTCCTAAATAGAGCGCCCTGAGTTTAGCGTTCACCGTACGTGTGGTGTTCTTCGTCGCAGAGGATAGTAGCAATCTCATGAATAGAGCCGGGTCGGTTCTCGGAGCCACGAATTGCCATTTATGTACCATGTCGAGGGTATTTTCGTCCATCAATTTATCTACCCTGAAGACAGTTACGGTTTTTGGAACTTTGACGAGTTTCACTTTGAAATCCAAAATGACGCCGAAGCTTCCACCGCCTCCACCTCGAATCGCCCAGAAAAGATCCTCTCCCATCGATTTCCGATCGAGAATTTGGCCCATGGAGTTGACGATTGTGGCGTCGACGACGTGATCCACCGTGAGTCCAAATTTCCGAATCATGTGTCCGTATCCTCCGCCGCTTACATGTCCTCCGACGCCGACGGTAGGACAGAGTCCAGCGGGAAAAGCGTGTAGCTCGCTCTTCTCCCAGATCCGGTAGTAAAGCTCGCCGAGCGTAGCGCCGGTTTGTACCCAGGCGGATCCTCCGTCGTCGTTTAAATCGACGGTGATGTTCCGGAAATTGGAGAGATCGAGGATGAAGAATGTGACGTCAGAGACATAAGAGAGGCCGTCGTAGTCGTGGCCGCCGCTACGGATCTTCAGCTGGAAATTAAGCGTTTTGGTGCAGGTCACGGCGGCTTGAACGTGGGAGTTGACACGTGGTAAGATGATAACCGACGGTTTCGGCGTAGAGGAGGTGTTGAAACGCGCATTTCTGATGTAAGCGCGTAGGACAGGGGTGAAGGAAACGGTGTAAGGAGACAAAACGACGTCGGTTACCTCCTCATTGGAAATACTCGTGACGTTTGTGAAACACTGGAAAAAATCTTCGTAGACATTCTCAGAATCTGCAGAGACCGATGCGGCCAATAAGAGAAGAAAAATAAGAAACGTTTCCTTCATTTTTTATCACTTTTGAATTTTTTCTGGTTGAGATGATAAATAGAGAACTTTTTTTTGGGCTTCTGTGAGAATGTGTTGAATTTTCGGTCAATAATTTTAATCTAATTGGTGCCTAAAAAAAGTTGTAATCTAAATCTATCTATACTAATATTAGATATTAGATGAAAAGTCAAAAGCCGTCACACTCATACCTGTTGGTGACATAGCACAATCATAATTTTTCTTGATAAATAGAAAAAAATCGGACGGAATATTGTGACGCATGATGTGGCGTTATCTAGGGCGTACATTGTTTGATTTTCTTGCGTGGCGTCGTTGTCTCCATCCTTTTTTTTCTCCCAACTGCTTTTGAATATTGATTTTAAGCTTTGATAGATCAAGAGATTCTTAACACCAAAACAAACTCTTCATTAGCTTTAGAAAACTAGCTTAAAAACTAAAGCTCTCACAAACTCTCTCAAAGCATCAAAGAAACTCTCTCAAAACCTAAGCAACAAAAATCGACCCCTTATATATGTTTTAAGACATCTCCTAATTCAACTAGGAAATATATTAAAGTATAAAGAACTCCTACAACTTTTAATCATGATCCTCTTAACTAAACCAAACTAAACCATGCCTCGATTTAGCATCTTCCAAATCGCCTAACCATAACTCGGTTTAGGCTTGCTTGTTGCTTAAGTCATTCAAGTTTAGTTCAATATTCTCCCTCCTAAGCTTGAAGTAGTTTCCATCAAATCACGAACACCGATAAGATCTCTCATCTCTTTGAACTTCAGTCTACCAAGTGCCTTAGTCAGAATGTCTGCCTTCTGCCTATCTCCAGAAATATGCTCCACTTCTATCAATCCCCTTTCAACGCACTCTCTTATAAAGTGAAAGCGTGTGTGAATATGCTTGCTCCTTTCGTAGAAAACAAGATTCTTTGTAAGAGCAATTGCTGACTTGTTGTCGATACGAATGACCACTCGTTCGCACGCCTTCCAATTGATCTCTCCAAGCAAGTCCTGAAGCCAGATTGCCTGTCTAGTAGCTTCAGTATCTGCCATAAACTCAGCCTCCCAAGATGATGATAGTGCAACCGTTTCTTGTTTCTCTGAGCACCAAGTACTAGGACTCCCTCCCAAGTAAAACATGTGACCAGTTGTGCTTCTTCCATCATCTGGATCAACATTATGGCTACTATCACTATAACCAATTAGTCTCGACTTTCCAGGTTCCGAAGTCATAAAACTTAAGCCGAAGGTAGTTGTTCCCTTTAGGTACCTAAGGCATTGGTTTAGAGCTGCCCCATGAGACTCCCTTGGGCTCTGCATGTACCTACTTAGAACTCCCACACAAAAAGATAAATTCGGTCTTGTATGAAGCAGATACCTCAAGCAACCAATGATTTTGCGATAACTGGTTGCATCAATTTCCTTCTCATGTTCGGATTTAGAAAGCTTGGTGCCTGGGTCCATCGGCGTGTGTGCTAGGTTGCACTCGCTCATACCAGCCTCCTCGAGTATCTTGTTCGCGTATCGTCTTTGATTTAAGATCACTTTCCCAGCTTGTTGTGATACTTCTATCCCAAGATAGTATGTTAGTCTTCCAAGATCACTCATCTCAAACCTTGAAGACTCTCTTTCTTAAACTCATTAATGACATCTAAGCTTGTTCCTGTCACAAATAGATCATCCACATAAACGGCAACTAAGAGAGTATTACCTTTCTCCATTTGTCGAAAAACAGATGGCTCCTTGAGACATTTTCGAAAGTTTAGGTCAAGCAGAATATGATTAATTAAGCTTTTCATTCCAGGTTCTAGGAGCTTGTCGTAATCCATACAAAGCTTTCTTGAGCTTATAGACTTTGTTTTCGCTTCCTTTAATCACGAAACCATCAGGCTGAGAAACAAATACTGTTTCTTTTAATTCTCCATGTAGAAATGCAGTCTTAACATCCAGGTAATGTATTTCCCAACCATTCATTGCCGCGAGATTGATAAGTAGACGAATGGTCTCTATACGAGCTACCAGAGCAAACAATTCATCAAAGTCCACGCCATGTTTTTGAACATAACCTTTTGCAACTAATCTCGCCTTATGCTTGTTGATGCTCCCGTCTAAGTTTCTTTTTAGCTTAAACACCCATTTTAAGCCAATTGGCTTAACTCCTCTTGGAAGATCTTCGAGACTCCAACAATCAAGTTTGGTGATCGACTTGATCTCTTCTTTGCACGCGTATCTCCACTCACGAGAGTCTTTAGCGTCCTCATAACTCGAGGGTTCATCATCGAGACTTACAAGCATAAGATCTCCTTCTTCTTTGGCAAACATGACGTAATCGTTTAGCCGTCGTGGTTTCGTGCTTGCTCGTGAAGATCTCTGAACCGCAGGTTGATCAACTACATGGTCAGAAGCTGCAGCTTGATCATTCGGTTCATATGATTCACTCTCAGCAATTTCTTCTTCGCGATCATCTTCATAATTATCATCGCGTCCGCCATTGTTGAGTTCAGAGTTTGCTTGCGGATCAAGCAACTCTGTTTCTCCATGCATATGTTCTATTTCACGATCGACAAGCTCGGTATCGAAGATACCATGATTTCCGAAGGTTCCTATCGTGATTTTCAGCCTCCCTGCCTGTTCTTGTTCCGAGGAGACTCTTGCCCAATTCCACGGCTTGGTTTCGTCGAACACAACATCACGACTAACCACTATCTTCTTCGTTTGCGGGTCAAACATTCGATAGGCTTTAGAGCCTGGTTCAGTGCCCAAATGGACCAGGATCCGCGAACTGTTCTCGAGTTTCTTTAGGTGTGGAACTTCCACCTTTGTATAATCGATGCACCTGAATATTCAGAGATGTTGAATATTCGGTTTTGATCCCCGAAACAACTCGTATGGCGTCTTGTCTTTAACCGCTCTTGTAGACACTCTATTGATCAGATATGTAGAATGTCTTACTGCTTCTCCCCACAGATAATTAGGAACAATCATGTGCTTTAGAATGCTTCTCGTCATTTCCATGAGTGTTATGTTACGTCTTTCAACTACTCCGTTTTGTTGTGGAGTGTATGGAACAGTTAAGGGTCGTTTAATGCCTGCATTCTCGCAGAAAGAATTAAATTCTTGTGAAATAAACTCTCCTCCTCTATCCGTTCTGAATGTTTGTATGCTCATTCCAGAGTCATGTTCAACCGTGATTTTAAACCTTTTGAACCTTTCAAAGGCTTCACTCTTCTCTTTTAGCAACATTGTCCACATGTATCTTGAGTAATCATCTATAAGCACGAAGACATACTTCTTTCCAGCTGCTGTATTTGGCAAAATGGGACCACAAAGATCCCCATGAATGAGCTCAAGTCCTTTTGAAGCTCGAAATAATGATGCTTGAGGAAACGATTTCCTGGTTTGTTTTCCGAGTAAGCAAGAGCCGCAAATTTCCTTCCCAATATCAAATCGTGGGATACCCACGATCAATTCCTTTTGCATCATGGTTTTTAGTGTTTCGAAATTAGCATGCCCCATCCTTGCATGCCATAATCTCGATGAACTCTCAGTAGTTGCAAACAGACATCTCGA
Organism: Anastatica hierochuntica; assembly: GCA_900406275.1. Lineage (NCBI taxonomy): Eukaryota > Viridiplantae > Streptophyta > Magnoliopsida > Brassicales > Brassicaceae > Anastatica > Anastatica hierochuntica. Next base: position 6,959 of record OVAN01007889.1, on the reverse strand, counting down.
CTCCTTGACATCCATTCAGACTTTATACAATTGATTTCGCGACCTTATTGCTTTGGCCATAAGTCTCCCTTCACGATCATGCATAACCAGAAAGTCATCCTTCATCCTTACATCACATCCCGATTCAGTAGCTTGTCCAAGGCTTATGATGTTGCTTTTCAGGTCCGGGATGAAGTAGACATTACTCATTCTTCTCAGTTCACCTTTTTGATCGACAAACTCAATCACACCTTTACCTTTAATGTCAATCCGTGAGTCATCCCCAAACCGAACCTTTTCGGTGATTGAATAATCCACTCTGGAGAAATATCTCAGATCTCCGCTCATATGGTTACTGGCTCCATTATCCAGATACCATATATTATTCCCACCGTTGTCATCGACTTCTTCATATCGTTTTGATATGATTTTCTCCTCGTTCAAATAGACCACTTCATGCATCATGAGCTCATCAGCATCCTCATTATCATCATTATTGGCTTTGGTATGATCTTCTTGAGCTTCTTGTAGCTTTAGTAGTCTATCCGGACAAGTTGATGCGTAGTGTCCAAGCTTATCACACCGAAAACAAGTGATATTCGTGGCATCTCTCTGCCAATTCCCGTGACCTCCTCGTCCTCTTCCTCTAAAATTGTCGTGTCCACCACGTCCCCTGCCTCTGAACTGGCTGTACGAACTCCGCTCCATGCTTGGTGAGTCAGAGTTAGCGAACATCAGTTTACTTTGGTCATCCTGCGATTCATCATCCTCTAAAATTCGCTCTTCGTATGCCTTCATACGACCTACAATATCCTCAAAGCTTGTGTTTTTTAAATCTAACACTTGTTCAAGAGAGGCTACTATGTGGATATACTTTTTCCGAGGAAGAGTTTTGAGAAACTTTTTCACCAGTTTAGATTCTTCTATTTCTTCACCAAGGGCAGCCGACTTCGATGAGATGGCGGAGATCCTGGTCGAAAATTCATCAATAGATTCATTCTCCTTCATCTTTAGTCTGTCAAATTCTGCCATTAGGGTCTGTAAACGTGCCTCTTTTACTCGTTCAACTCCCATGTGACGTGCCTTGATTGCGTCCCAAACCTTCTTTGCCGTATCAAGTTCTCCAACTTGTAAGACAAGTGATTCGGGAATAGGTTCAAAGATCAAGGCAATCGCTAAGTCATTCTTCTCAACATCTGTCGATACTGTATAGTTTGTAGAATTAAGCATTGGGCACTTGACCGAAGACGACGGAGGTCCTCCATCTTTCGGTATTGCAGCGACTACGGGAAGATCAACCATGCTCGATCTTCACGTCGGATTTTCTTCTCCTTAACCTCCGACGGTATGCTCTTTTTCCAAACGAAGAACAGAGCACGACGATCACACACGATAGTTTGTTTAACAAACGGAATCAAATATCTTGAGTAAACAAAGTAGGTCGAATCTCTTCTTAGTTTTTCTTCAACAATAGATTCGAACCTTGCTCTGATACCAATTATTGATTTTAAGCTTTGATAGATCAAGAGATTCTTAACACCAAAACAAACTCTTTATTGGCTTTAGAAAACTAGCTCAAAAACTAAAGCTATCACAAACTCTCTCAAAGCATCAAAGAACAAACTCTCTCAAAACCTAAGCAACAAAAATCGACCCCTTATATATGTTTTAAGACATCTCCTAATTCAACTAAGAAATATATTAAAGTATAGATAACTCCTACAACTTGTAATCATTATCCTATTAACTAAACCAAACTAAACCATGCCTCGATTTAGCATCTTCCAAATCGCCTAACCATAACTCGGTTTAGGCTTGCTTGTTGCTTAAGTCATTCAAGCTTAGTTCAACATTGGACGATTATAACTCTACGCGAAATTATGAATCGTATGTGTCTGGTGTATCTCCGTTCGCGATTTTCGAAGTCTTTATCTTTTCTTTTGTGTTTATCTTTTTTAATTTATTATTTTTTCCTAGAATAAATCTTAAATCCTAGATTCTTTTTTTGCTCATATAAATACTTGGTGTTTCTTTTGCTTTTTACCTATCAAAATCTCTCAATTTGATTTTTTTCGTTTGTTAATTCGTCGTTAAAAGGTTAAACACTAAATCGAATTTTTTTTGGTGAGATCATCGATGGCTTTTTGATCATCTCCTCTGTAACCAATTTGTTTGTTTTTCTCCTTTATCGTAATCTTTCAAAGCCAAGACAAAGAAACGATCAAAGCGAAAGATGATAACGGATTGGTTGAGTAATTATGTTTGTAAGCTTTTTAGAAATTTGACAAGGAATCAGAAGAATAATACATAATAAAGAACACAACAAAACAAAGGTGAAGAAGAAGTCATAAAAGAAGACGAAGAAGTATAAATCGAAGATAAAAAAGAAACCATTGCAACCTCAACCACATGTTATAACTCCAACAAAAAAAAAAACAGAAGGAGAAGAAGAAGAAAGTAAGGTAATTTACATCATTTTCTAATATTTTATTATCCTTTATATGGCAATTACGAACCGAAATTGGGGGTTGACACATGTAATTTCAGAAAAACTACATCACAGAAAGAACTAAAGTTGGACGAGGAAGTTCGCATGGACACCCTTAAGGTGTAGATAAGTGCATCTGTAAGTTGGTTTAGCATTTTAAAATTTATTTCAACTTAAATAAATATCGTTGGGATTGTGCAATAAAAAGTGAAGAGCAGTTGTTTTGTACATTTCAGAATCTCCATAAATTCTCTTCATTGTCTTCTCACTGCAACTTGAATGTACAAAAAGTATGCTTTATTTGCTTCCTCTGTTCATAATCTATCACAACAGCTTTTGAGAATCTATGGCTCTTGGATTACTTTCGCGGCAAGTAAGCGAGATAACGTTTGGAAAAACTGTCAAAATATAAAAACAATCTCAAATCATGAGACGAGTTTATAAAGGTCTTTTTAAATATATCTCTTGAATAGATTTAGTAATTTTTCTCAGTTTATATGCCTACAGATTTTGATATTTCTCCTAGGAATCCTTCTATACTCTATCTTGGTAAAAGGAAAGCCAAAACACTCACATTTTCTCCTCTGTTTTTCTATGTTTCGAACCTTACAGTTTCTGTTCTTTCTAACGCAGGTTTTGGCTCGTTAATCAGAAGATTAACGATAACGAGCATATTTTGCTTTGTGTACCATCGTCTAAAAATCAAAAGCTACATAACTTCTTCAGCTTTGCTTCCACTAAATATCTCCTCAAATCCATCTTTAAAGTCTTTAGACGAAAAACTCGAAGAAGCCACTAATAACTTTGTTCATCTAAAAAACTCGGTGATGTTGGTTTTGGTATTGTGTTTACCGGTAAGCACACGTCTTAGAAACTTGTAGTTCTCTAATTTGAGATTTCATTAGTCAGATATCATCTCTTTCTTGCTGTATTTACTAAGCTTAATCGCTTCAACCTCTCACAAAATCGTATATTTAGTGTTGTTTAGACATTGGAAGTTCTTTTAGTTTCTCACATCTCATCAGGCAACTTAAATCTCTAATAACCAAAAATATGAAGAGAAACTTTCCGAAGAAGACAACAATTCCCCACATTCTGCATTTGAATCTAGAGATGTCAAATGGGTTCACCCGCGACCATTTGTCCCGCCCCGCCGCAGTGTAAATTTTTTTTACACCGCCGCGGGTTGCGGTCTGACCAATCCCGACCCGCTCTTATATATGCGGTAAGCGGGACAACTGTAAACAAGTCTTATATGATATTACATTGATATAATTGGCTAAGAGAAGAGTAAAGAAATGGAGAAAGCAATGTTAGGAAATACAATTTAGTATCATATGAGACTTGTTTCTTATTGTCAACAACATTAGAAAATACAAAGAAATAATTGTGTATCTGGTACCTCCTGAGACCATTTGCAGAGCTAGTAGCATCCTCTTCTGCCTTTTGTATTAAGAAAAAAAAGATGAAAATGATCAAACCTTGTGTCTCTTTTTGTCTCCTTGCAGCTATAATAAACACACAAAATCTGACTCAATAATGATATAAATAAAAACAAAGCATCAGAGTTAAACACCTTCACATGTTTGAGGCCACAATTTCTTTCTCAAATCTCTTGTTTTCTTCGAAAGCTCCATCACTTTTATCCTCTTCTGCATAAAATTTTTTACAGACTCAAATCTTATGAGATGCCACAAAAAAGCATACATAGCTTCTAGACATAAGCATTTTTGTAGAGAATATTTGCACCTTTTCAATAGATGATTGAACCAATTGCAAAGGGGTTATAGAATTCATATGGCGGTTGTTGTGGTTCCCAAACAAATGAGTAGCCCCACTTGGTTTCTTCTTATCCATTTTCAAGAAAACATTGAAAGTAAGGATCAAGCTCTCCATGATTTTGATGAGATCATCAGCAAGGACCATAAAGTCTGTATCTTTCTTCTATGTCCCTGATAAGTTTCAACATAAATCAACTTAAAAGTGTTACTTCTTCACATGAAGATTTTAAATGGCAGAAAAGCAAATGAAGGGGGAGCTGGTGAAATCATCTTGAATCTTGGGAGTTTGAAGTAGCTTAGGCATTGTGTTTCTAGTTTAGAATTAGATATTTCATATTCGCAACCATTGAAAGTTTCAGTTTGAAACATCAAAGTCTCAGGAAATCGTTTCAGTAACACACAAAAAGTAAATCAAATCTACTCGAAATCAACTTAAGTTAATTTGAAACATCGAAATCTCCTATATGCAAAGGAGAATCAGGTGCAAAGATGAAAGTGAATAAGTGAGAGAGAGAGAGAGAGGAGAAGAAGAAATCGGAGACCTTACTGTCGATTACGATCCATAAACGATGGCGGCTACTGTCGATGACCTCCAGAATCGCCATTTCTTCTTTTATTTTAGCTTATTTTTCATTAAGAGTTATTAATTCTCTAATAAACTTTCCGACTTGAAATAACACTTATTTTAAATTTTCTTGAAAAACATGATGTCGTAAGGCTCTTAACTATATCTCGCTTTCATTCGCCGAATTCAATTTTGATGTTCTTCTGAAAAGCAAAATCATGTTCATTCTTACAAAAAATTATACAAGAAACCTGCAAAAAAGTATATGTATTTCACTTGTACCATAACCCATTAACACGAAAGAATTGAAGCTAAAACTTTAAATAACAAAAAATTTCAACTAAAGTCATTCTTCGGTCACAAAAGGAGAAAAAAGAGCACTTTAATCCAAATAAGATAAATCAAATGTCGACCTGAATTGTTTAAAAATGATTAATACCAAACCCATTTTGTTTTTTTGTCGAAGATGTTACATATAGTTATAGATAAATCAATTATTTGAACTATATTTACGAGAAAATATATCATGCCCGTGTAAAGCATGGACTAACACCTAGTAATATCTATATATGTAAACAAAATCAAATTTTTCCATGAAACACAGACAAGACAAATGTTTGTTAATCTGAATTATGTGATAATTTGAAGAAAAAAGATAGTAGCTTAATTAACTGTGTGTTACAAATCCTGAAATCATAATGGTCTATATATGTAAACAAGAATCAAAAGTGGGCATGAATACACGAAAGGTTTATGTTTTGTAATTTGTTAATTTGCATGTGCAAAATTAGTTTTTTTTACGCTTATTAAAAAATGATAAAATGTTTAGTTGTAGCACTATTTAATACATTATTTTGTTTGGTGTGTAGAGGCAAAACTGGAACATTTGAAAAATATTTGTTCTGAAAACTATAAAACCATACTTAACATGAAACAAAAGTTAAGAATCTAAAAGAATCACATATTTTAAATTATTAGATATGAGCAAGGTTCTAGAACTCGCTAGGCACTAGTCGAGTGGCGTAGCTGGGTTTAGCGCCTAACTAAAAAATCAGAGATTAAACAAGGATTAATTGGAGACTAGATTTTGGATTACTTAGATACTTTTAATTTAATTTAATTTTTATAAATATATATAATAAAGCTATAATTTTAACTTTTAGATTTTTTACTTGTTTTTAGACAAAATAACTAATTTATACAATTTTAATGATTATAATATATTTTTTATTTGATTTTACGGATCAATTTTAGTTAAAAATATAATCCGATAAGTTAAATTGTATAATGTTTGAAAAAATCGGACTACAGAAGAAACTAATTGAACTGCAGAGGAAACTAATCGGACGACCACCGCCTAACGGATACGCGGGAGGGGGGATAATCGGTCTAGGCGAAGATTTTTAGAACAAAGGATAGAAGTATCGAACTACTTCTACTGTCCATCTAAGCTTCTTGTAGTATCAATTCACCTTAAACCATCCTTTAAAAATAAAACAGAATATATATATTTAAAAAAAAATTGAATATTATGGAAGACGTGTTTATCAAATTCCGCATTGACCGTTTATATAAATAGAACAATTGAATAATATCTGTATAAAATAAATAAAATGAGTCCAAAACTTGTAAAAATTCAAAAATTGACATATCAATATGACCGATATATAACGTAGTTTTTAAAGAAAAACTAGAGTTTTCATCCGCGCAACCGCGTGGGTTTTTGTAAAATAATTTTAGATATTATTAATCATGTTTAGATTTTTCGAGTATCGAGTTTATAATTTTCGGTTATTTCGAGTTTCAGATTCGGGTTAAGATTCAATTTTTTAGAATTTTCAGTTATATCGAATTCTTGGTTCGGTTTAAATTTGAGATTTTCGAACTTTCAGATTTCTTTGGATACTCGTATTANATTAGGTCAGTTCGGATAATATCCAATACCCGAAATATCGTGAAACAAAACCCGTTAGAGTATTTAAAAAAATTATTAGATGACTTAACTTAAATTTGTATAGTTTATATAAATTATTTATAGATTTCTATAGATTTTTCTAAATTTTATCACTTTATAGTTTTTTTGAATTTTTATAATAAATTTTATTTAGAAAATAATAATATTGTAATATATTTATTTTAAAATTTA
>OVAN01007888.1:0-18993 GCA_900406275.1 Anastatica hierochuntica | reverse complement strand
CTAAGCTAAAACACACTAAAATATGCATGAAATTGTATGTACATCAAATACATACAAGTTAAGTGGAAGTTGAAATGAAGCCCGATCCTTGTAGTAGTGTGCGCCAGGTTACATAGTGGAGCCGGGGGCATTGTGTAGGGCATTTTTGGGTGCCATTTTTTATGATGTGGTGCAATAAGTGTCATGTTTGGTGTTAAATGTATGCTATCTTAGGCAGTTTTCTAAGCCTTTTATGCAGTGTTACGTGTTTAGCAGCCTACCCCCTCGCTGAGTGATTCCCTTGTCACTCACCTCTCTCTCTCTCTTGTCCCTCCCCTATTTTTTCTTTGCAGGTGTGTATGAAGAGTAACCGCGAATATGATGGCGGACTTGGTGTTGTTTTTCAGGGAACCGAGTTTGGTTTTAATAAGCTTTTGGATGATTTATACTTGGTTATTTGCTTTAGTTTTGCTGAACTCTTTTTTTGAATTGATGTTGGAAATTATCGTTTTAGACTTATTTATTGTTTATCGGATTTGAGTATTAAATTTCCGTTGGTTTTGAGGATTGAGTTCCCGTTCAGATTTGAGGATTGAGTTTCTGTAGATGCTCTGTATAGTTGGTGTTGAGGTTGGATGGTTGTGTGGTTAACACACGCGGGAACCCTGACAAGGGTGAACCGAGTGTTATAAAGTGGTATCAGAGCCTAGGGTTGCCAAATCGGTTCTGACCCGAGAGGCAGTAGAGTAGATTCAAATTTCTAATCGGTTTTTAATGGTTTTAGAAATGTTTTTTGAAAAGGGAATTTTGTAAGAAAAAGAGAACTCCAGTCCACCTGGAGTCAACCGTAGGTGTTATAGCTCAGTCTTCGTTTTTCTTCGGTTTGGAGCGAGTCTAATAAGGGTTTTCTTGATCAGTTGGCTAACACAAAAAGACATAATGGTAACCAGCCCCGAGTTGCTCTTGCTACCCCCGCCGTTGCTGTCGCTGCGGAAGTCGTTGCCGCCGTGGAGCATGTAGTTGCTGCTGAGAACGTTGTTCTCGCAAATCTTGAGTTAACTCAGGAAAGTGTCGGAGAAAGTGTAGCACCATATGGAAATGAAGTGAACAATGAGTATAGAGCATCCCTGAGAACTGCTTGGTCGACTACTCAAAGAGCTGCTGAAGATGCTATAGCGGAAGCTGCTAGGCTAGTTGTTGCCAACGCTTCCTTGGAAGAAGAGTTGGCAGGTACGAAGCCAGTCAAGGACAAGCTCAAATTCAGAGGACCTTGCAAGAGAAGCCCTCCGCAGAGATGCAGATATTCCACCTTCGCCACCTCCACTGGCGGCCAGAGTGTCGTAGTTCATCCCGCCACCTCTGCGAAACCGTTACCGCGATGGACTGTTCTACTGGGATTTGACCAAGCAACTGAGAGAAATGGTGACAAAATTTTTTGAAGGGAAGTCAGACCCTATTGCTGCTGGCAGATGGAAGAGAAAGCTGGAGTAGAATCTCAATCATCTCCTATGTCTAGAAGAATACAGTAGAGCTCTAGCAGTGTAGTACGTGAAAGGAGAAGCCTTAGTCTGGTGGGAAGGCATGGTAGCCAAGACCCGTGGGGAATATGAGCTGACGTGGGAGGACTTCATGACTTAGTTCACCACAAAATACTTTCCCTGGGAGGCAATGGATAGCTTGGAGAACCAATTTCTGATAATTCAGCAAGGCAAGCTGATACTACGCTAATATGAAGAAGAGTTCAACCACCTATGCATGCTTGCTAGTCGAAATCTGGAAGAACAGGAAGTGATTCGAAGGTTTACAAACGGGCCGAACATCGAGCTCAGAAATCGCTGCAAGATGAAGGACTATGTGTACTTGGATGTGTTGGTGGAGAAAGCAACATATCATAAGAAAGGGTTGAAGGAGGAATGATAAAGGAATAGACCAACCCCTGCCAGAGCTGACAACATGCAGGGTAGTCGTTAGAGGGATTTTGGTCGTGCCTTTGGACAGGCGAATGCTTAGTCGTACCCTAGAGTGCGATGCATAAACTGCAATCACCGGGGCCATAAGCGGGCTCAGTGCCATGAGAGGCCAGGTGGAAGGGGTAACCAACCCAGAGCAAACCCACGAGGGCTAACCCACCAGGAACGAACCCGCCAAGAGCCAATCAATTTGATCCTCCAAGGTGCTACCGCTGTGGAAGAGAGAGTCATATGGTGAGACAATGTCCGAAACCCCTAACGTATCTGCCTCCGCCGCCCCTCGTCAACAAGCCCTAGCTCCTCGTGTCTATGCCGCAGAAGTAGTGGTGGAGGAGGAATCTGAAGCCGTTGACAACGCAGTAGAAGGTTATGAAGAAGTCACCCATTGCCGATATGTTGCTAACCCTTCTCTTATCAATTAGTAGGAGTTTCGTGTTGCTGTGAATTGAATTAGTCAAAATAGAGAGTCAATTTGTAGAATGACTAGGATCGCCCTCCTATAGGATCAATAATGGTGGGAGGAGAAGTCGCCTATACCATGTTTTATTCCGGAGCTATGAACAGCTTTGTGAGACCGTAAATTGTCAAAATGTGGGACTTCCAAGGCAAGTTTGTCTCGAAGAACCGAAGGGTCGACACAGTGGGAAAGGAGAAGATGGGTGCCACTAGAGTTCATGTTGAAGTTCCAATAATCATAAGAAGAAAGGAGTTTGCAAGTAACTTAATGGAGATGGAGATGAGCCAATATGATGTAATCCTTGGAATGGATTGGCTTGACCGTCATGGAGTAGATCTAGACTGTCACCAGGCGAAAGTGAAATTCTGTGGAGTCAAAGAGGAGATTATCTTTCTAGGAGTCAGAACAAATTTTGGAGTCCCAATTATTTCCATGTTACATGCGGAAGAGCTCATAAAGAAAGGAAATGAGGCTTTCATAGCTATTAAGGATGTTTTTAGGGTGTTCTTGGGAGCACTACAAAAGTAAGAGATAACTATGAAAGCAAAGAGAAATAAAGAAAGACTTTTATTATTGATCAAGAGAAGCAAGGTACAATGCGATTTGATGTTAGAACCCTTCTGAAGATTTGAGTTTCTCATAACCTAATGTCTAGTCTTTAGGGTTTTTTGTGAATACATTACACGGACCCTTAGGTCTAATATTTATAGTAGTTTGGTCGATGTATATCCCTTAGAATTAGGAAAACCGTGTATATTCTTAGATAATTAGGCATATTTCGTTTTCCTTAAGATTTCCTTTTCGTGGGCGGAATAGTCGTCCGGCCTCCTGTCCAGTGGCATACTCTCAGTGTTCTGCTCTTCACCAGCATTCCCCTGCTTCTGGCTCAAGGCCTGTCGTACTGCTTCAAGACTTAGGAGATTTCTCAAGGTCCATAGTACCCCTAACAGATTGTCCCTTATTGCCCATGTTTGATCCGAAGCTGAGGAATAATTTGTACCCCTTGTATTTAGGCAGGACGTAATGACCGTATCTTCTTTGCCCATGAATTTTCAGGAATTGTCGTCCAGGTCTTTGGCTTACGGCTTGGTGCTTTTGCCGTCTGAGTTTTGAATTGTGGATTGCTCAAGACGCTTGCGATATCTCGCTAACAGCTAGATGATCTTGGCCGTTATATGCGATTTGAGAGATTTCGAAAGGAAGGGAGAGATTCTCTGAAATCTGCGATTAATCATGGCGCATGATCCTCTTTCATTTCTTCCTCTCTCTTTTCTCGATACTTAACTCTTTTTCTCAACTTCTTTTTCATCATCTTTATTTCTTTTCAAATCCTTCTGGCTTTCCTTCGTGATTCACCTCTCTTCCAACTCCTTTCTCTGTGAATCAATTTTAAGCACCCAGTTTTGTCATCTCCTTTGCTTCAGGTACAATTTGATTCTCTTCCTTTTTTCGATTTTGGTTAGGATTTCCCATCCTCTGTTAGAGTTTCTAGGGTTTCGTAGATCTTAGGGGCCTTTTTCTTTTGAACCCACCATTTGAGATCTGAACTCTTATCATGTAATGGCGAGTCCAGTAGGCGACTTTTCTCTCATAGCTTCTTCATTCGTAGGAGCTAGGGTCCATAGGAGGCGATTGCTGAAATAGGAGCCTTCGTTTGAGTCTGACGAATCACATTGTCTTTAGGATCTAGGGCACACTCCGATCCCCGTTATCTCTTCTGCTGTCCCATCCATCTTTTTGATTGGAGAAGAGGAACTTGGGACGACAATACTCTGTGCCAGAGGATATGATCCTCAGGATTGCAGAGGAGGAGGAGTATGCCTCTGCATGTCCTTACGATGAGATAGCCATGTATGACGGCTATATGGAGACGGGGGTGAAGGCAGATCTCCCTGAGCTGGTGGTCATTGTGGCCAATCACTACGGGATATGCCCCTCGCAGATGAATCCTCCCTCCTGGAGGATTTTGATGGCGATCCAGGTCGTGAACGACTTTAATGGCTTTAACTTGGGTGTTGACAAGCTGTTTTACTCCTACTACTTCTCTCCTGTTGCCCTTGGTGAGGGGAGGTACTACTTTCACATTCAAGCCAGTGTCCCTATTGTCAAAGAGCTAGAGAGAGATGCGAAAAAGGGCGTTTGCAGTGTTATGTTGGGCGAAAACCTAAGCTATCAATGGAAGGTACCACGTAATATTTCAGATCAAACACGGGCGAATGCGAAAAAGATGTTTTGTAAAAGATGCAGAAATCGAAATTTAGATAACAAAGAAAGCAAACAAATGACAAAGGGTTGTAAATCAATCAAAGAAGAGCTGGGCATTGCTAATCTCAGGGAAATATTTAATTGTTGATTCGAATTGATGATCCAAGAACAAGTTTTAAACTGTCTTGAACTCAAACACTAATATAGAATTGATCTACTTCCATAGTATCAAGTCCCTATGTATTAGAAACCTTGAGATTAACTTCCGTTGACTCTCATATTCTAATCATGCATTCTAAACAGGTTTGATAGGCTCAAAATTCACTTAAAAATCAACTTCAATTGACATAAGATAAATTTCTCATTTAGGATTTATTCAGGCATTTAATCGAACACTTTCCAGGCGTTAAACAACCTAAGATCAGAAACTAAGTGATCAAGTTAATTTAAGTATTAAAAACAATCCTAGATGAAGATCCAATTGATTAAATCCCTAATCATGCAATTCTACGTCAAAAATACATGTAATCCCTATGTGAGAACCCTAAACACAACAAGCAAACTACTCACTCATAATCAGAGAACAAACACTAATCAAACCAGAGAGAGACATGACTTTATTGATCAAAAATAAAGAGTTAAGGTTCAAAATTCTTCTCAGATTCGAAGTACGGAAGATGATTCTTCTCCTTAGGTTACAAATCTCTCTTTTGCTCTCAAAACACAGAAAACATTGTAATGGAATTGTAAACACGAGTCTAGGATTTATTTATGAAATCCGGTTCACGATAAGTTCAGTTTGGTTCTTCAAAATCGGTCTGCAAAATTCGAGACAGAGATCGATCGATCCCTGTCCTTCTCTCAGGACATTTTTCTTCTTTTCACACACTTCCTTCGATGCTTGAAATCCGTCCAAAATACAATCTTTCCACACATTCAATCTCGTAAGCTTTAAAAACACTAAAGAACACAAATCTGTTCCAAAGAGATCCAAATTCATACTAATTACCATATTTCTCTACTAAAAACCGTAGTAAAAACCACTAAAATGCTAACACATCACATTCAAACAAGAAAATAATATGCAAATGCTAATTTGTAAACTAGTAAGAAGAAATAAAAATGAATTTCGTTTTTTTGTAATATACATACGAAAATCTTGTAGAAATGAGAAATATAATGATGTTTTTAATTTTCAAAACACCCATACAACATGAAGAAATGTAACATATCCATCTAAACCTCTAAACACCCAACACCGAGAAATCATGCATTCAGGACAGTGTCTAAACCACTCAAATTGTTCAATCCTACCTAAGCAATTAGAAGGATCATGTCTACCCTATTCTCTCCATTGTTTTTACGCATGTGTGCATATAAGATCAAAAAGAAATGCATGGAGATTCAAGGAGGTAAGGTAAAGGTGTGGTGCCAGACTAAGGATGAGTTTGGTCACTCAGGATTACTGAAAAGAATGGTAGAAAAATGTGGATGTAATCCTGAATGATGGGTTTGATTCCTGATTTCAAGTTCCTGGATCAAAGCAATTAAGTTCATTAGTAGTCCAGATAAATAGAGTTAATAAAATTTCAGACAAAAGCCTGAGTTCCAGATATTTCTGGTGGGGAGTTTGGCCATGAGTTATTCCGGTTTGCGTGCGCTAAAAGCTCAAGTTAAATGGTCAATGAGAATATAAATAAAGTGTAATGCATTGAGATAATAGTCTGAATCATCATAAAGCATAAACAATCCTTAAGATTGACTCAATAAAAACATAAAAATGACTCATATATCACACAAAAGAAAAAGATAAACATAAGTAACCTCCTCCAGATTTATCTCACACCATCTCAGTGTGAAACAAATCCAAGGATGGGTAAGTAGCACATAACAAAAAATACCAAATAAAATGAAAAATAAAACTAAAATGAAAAGAGAAAGGATTACGAGCAAATATACTTGAAGTGATATAAGGACAAGGATCGATCGATCCAGGACAGAGATCAATCGATCCATGTCCTTTTATTTGAGGGCTTGTTTCCTACAATACTAAAGCTAAAAACACGAAAAACGTTAAAAGCTCCAAAAGCCAAAACACGAAAACGAAAAACATTACAAAACTAGCTAAAAATTAAAAAGAAAACTACGTAGTGGGTTGCCTCCCTCTCAGTGCTTGTTTAAAGTCTCGAGCCTGACTGTAGTGCAAATGGATTAGTTTGGAAGGGTTGTTGAACTCGCTCCAAAGCAAGCTCCACTATCGAAAATCTTCAGCTCAAGGATGCTGCTCATCACTTTCTTCATAGCTGCTTTGCCCTTCTCCTTAAACTCCGGTTAGAGGATGGCCTTGACCTTGGAGAAAGGTTTGAATTTCCCTCTATGCTTCACCTTCTATTCAATCACACTTCCATCGCATCCTTGAGGGATCAAGGTTAACTCAGAATCCTCCTTAACCGCATGCTCTTTCTGCTTCACCTTCTTTTTGGTTTTGAATTTTCTCATAGTAGAATGAACGTCTCCATCCACGACTTCTTTGAAGTCGTTCTTTTCAGCAATCTCCAATGTGTCTTTACTAAGTAAACCATGCTCTTCGTCAATTTGTGATGAGGAAATATGAAACGAATCCTCGGTGTAAGGTTCTGCCACATACTCCTTAATCACATCAGCCAATGTGTCCACCCAAAATGTATGCCCATCAATGGTAGGCTTCTTCGTCGACTTTTCGAGGTTGAAACGCACATCCAATTTCCTTAATTGCATATCAATTTGACCATTCTAATCATTGAGCATCACTTAAGCAGTGAACAAGAATGGTCTACCCAAGATGATAGGATCCTTGGGGTTCTTCGTCGAGCTCTAGGACTATGAAATCAGTGTATACATAGCCTTTCCCAACACCAACAGGAATGTTATAGAGGATACCTATTAGCCTTCAAACTGACCTATCAGCAAGTATCAAGGTCATCTTCGTTGGCGTATATTTCACCATATTTAGCCTCTACAAGACAGAAAACGACATAAAACTAACTCCTGAGCCCAAGTCACACAAAAATTTCTCAAAGGTAAGAGAACTAATCGTGCAAGGCAAAACAAAAGGACCTGGATATTCGCGTTTCTCCGGTGCGATATTCTAAAGAACTACGCTACACTCTGCAGTAAGAACTAATACACCTTGTTCTAAGGTCATGCGATCTGAAAGAATCTCCTTCATGTACCTCTTAAGAGAAGGTACCATCTTGACTGCTTCTACGAAAGGCAATTGCACATGTAAATCACCGACTAGATTCTTCAACTTCTCATACTTGCGTTCCTTGATCTTTTGACGGGTTCTAGAAGGATACGGAGGCTTGGGAACATAAGGCGGGAGCGGTACATAGTAATCTTCAACCTCCAATTGTTTTGATTCATTGCGAAAATCTGATGAACACTCGTCAAGACAGGGATCGATCCATCTTGGAGCAGGGATCGATCGATCCCTGCCCTTCTGTTCAGAGGCTTTAATAGCCAAGGATCAATCGACCCTTGGAAGAGTTTTTCAATCTTTACCACTCCTCAGCGTAATTGCATTGTAGTATTCCTTCAGATTGTTCTCCGGTTTGGCTCGAATGACACCTGATGTAGCTCTGTCACTCGCAGAAGTTTAAGCAACATGTGTTTCCAGTAACGGCGCTGTTGCTTGCTTGCTTACTTTGTTCTCTTAAGTTCGATTTATTGCATCTTTTAAAAGACATCTTTTTTGCTTTAGCCTGCTGTTTGATCTGACATTCTTCGTGCTACCTTTGGTCTCTGTGGATTCGATCCCAAACCACTACAACTACTTCTGTGCGCTTGCAGTGTTTTCTCGGGCGAAAAACTGAGCTATCAAGTTTTCTGGCGCCGTTGCCGGGGACCAAGAAGTCGTCTTAGAACTTAGGATCATTGCGTATCTAAGGCATTTTTCTTTATTTTGTTTAATCTCTTCTTTTTCTTCTTTGTTTTTGTGCTTTCAGGTGCATGAACATGCTAATACCAGAAGACAAGGGATCGCGAATCTTATCGTATACGAGCCTGAACCTGCGCGTCTAGAGAGACATAAGAAAGAGAAGCTGCTGGAGGTTATTGAAGAATTTCAGTTTGCTGAAATCATGGGTGATAACATAGGAGAACACATTCAAGTTCATTAAAATCCTCTCTTTCCTGGAGACCTTCCAGGAGGTAATCCACCTGGTGGTGGTGGTGCTAATGCTGGTGCTCAGCAACTTGGCCAGCAAAATATTGCAGCTGAGGGGCAACAACTCGCAAATCAACCTCAACGGAGGATAACTCTCGTGCAATATGACACTCCGAAATCTTTCTATGCGAATCGTGCTGAGATTCGTCTGCCTCCCATAGAGAGAAGAGACTTTGAGATTAAGACTAGTCTCATTAACTTGGTGCAACAGAATCAGTTTCATGGGCTGCCATCACAGAACCTAATGCACCATTTGGATAAGTTATGAAGCCATCTGCAATACTATCCAACACAACGGAGAGCCTGCTGACGCTCTTGAAATGTAGGTTATTTACTTTCTCTCTGAATGAAAAAGCTACAAGATGGTACAATAACCTAGAGCCTGATTCTTTGAGGTCATGGCACGAAATTAAGGCTGCTTTTCTTGGACATTTCTTCACGAAATCAAGGTCTATATCTCTCCGAAACAAGATTGCAGGATTTCACCAATTGGGTTCTGAGAGTTTTCATGCAGCTTGGGAAAGATTCGAGGAGTACCTTAATGATTGTCCTCATCATGGGTTCTCAGAATATCCTCAACATTTTGTACAATGGGGTTGACGAGAACTATCAGAATGGACACCACGAGCAATGGTGATTTCATGACCAAGACTGTGGAGGAAGCTTATATGCTGTTGAATAAAATGGCGAATAGTTAGGCCAATCGAAGATCATATTATGATCGTGGTAGAGGAGTTGTATCATCAGATGCTAAGAGAATCGATGATATGCAGTCAAAGCTCGATGAGCTAATAAGGAGGGATTAACAAGGAGTATACTTTGCTGGAGAAAAAAATGATGCACCTGTGCTTCAAGAGCAGAAATAGGGACAAATGCATCATTAGTTCATGTCTGAGGAGCTAAATGGTGGTCAATTAGATGTGAACTACATTGTAGGTCAAGGGAATTTTGTTAACAGAGGTTTCAACCAACAGAACAAGTCCCAGAACAAGCCATACCAACAAAATCAGAATGTCTTCAACTCTGGGTTTCAGAATAAGCATCAAAACAATGGCTATCAACAGAGGCAGTTCGGTTCAGGAGGATTCAAGAAAAACTATCAGTCGGGGTATCAGAATCAAATCTAGGGACAATATTCTACATCTTCACAAGATAGTGATCTTAAACAAATGCTCCCTTAAGTGTTGGAAAATCAGACTAAGTCTGCTGCGGAAATCAATCAGAAAGTCGAAAGCGTGTACAATGACCTCAATGGGAAGTTTGAGGCTATGAGTGTCCGAATGAAGATGTTGGAAACATAGGTTGCTCAGACTTCTGCGAGCAATAGAGCTCCCTAGTTTTCATTCCTGCCAAACTGGAGAAGAATCCAAAGCAGTACTGCAATGCTATTACGGTTCGAAGTTGAAAATTAGAAACAGGCTCGTCCGGGACAGAAGGACAAGGATCGATCGATCCCTGCCCTAGGATCAAGGGATCAATCGATCCTTTTCCAATTCCACCTCGAAAACATCTGGACAGAAGGACAGTGATCGATCTATCCCTGTCCTTAGATCGATCGATCCCTGTCCCAACGCGGGTTCATTAGAATTTTGTGATGAATCGAAGGTACAAGAGGTTGAGTATGAGTATGTACCACCCCCACCTTACATTCCCAAACCTCCATATCCTTCTAGACCCCATCAAAAGATCAAGAAACTCGAGTATGAGAAATTGAAGAATCTAGTTAGTGAGTTACATGTGTGATTGCCTTTCATAGAAGCAGTCAAGATAATACCTTCTCTTAAGAGGTACATGAAGGAGATTCTTTTAGATCGCATGACCTTAGTACAAGGTGTATCGGTTCTTACTGTGGAGTGTAGCATAGATCTTCAGAAAATCACACCGCAGAAAGGCAAAGATCCAGGTCCTTTTGTTTTGCCTTGCGGGATTGAATCTCTTACCTTCGAGAGATGTCTGTGTGACTTGGGCTTCGGAGTTAGTTTGATGTCGTTGTCTGTCTCGCAGAGACTGAATATGGTGAACTATAAGCCCAAGAAGATGTCCTTCATACTTGTTGATAGATCAATTCGGAAGCCAATAGGTATTCTCGATAACATTCCTGTTGGTGTTGGGAAAGGCTATGTATACACTGATTTTGTAGTCTTGGAGCTTGACGAAGAACCCAAGGATCCTATCATCTTGGGGAGACCATTCTTGTCTACTGCTAGAGCGATGATTGATGTTTAGAATGGTCTGATTGATCTGTAGTTGGGTTAACTAGATGTGTGTTTCAACCTCGAGAAGTCAACAAAGAAGCCTACCATAAATGGGCAAATATTTTGGGTTGACACATTGACTGAAGTGATTGAGGAGGCTGTGGAGGAACCTTATGATGTGTCAATATTTTAGTGGTTGTTATCATGGTTTTCGCACAAGATTTATGATTTTTAGTATGTATTCAGATCTTTTTGGCGCGGATTTGTGTTCTTTGTTGTTTTTACAGGAATCGAGCTTGGATGTGCGAAAAGAATGCATTTTGGATTGGAAGGAAGTTTTCTTGAAGGCTGGAAAATATCCAGAAATATGGACAAGGATCGATCGATCCCTGTCCCTGGATCGGTCGATCCCTGTCCCGATTTTCAGACTGATTTTATGAAGAACCAGACTGAACTTATTTTGAACCTGATTTGAATACTAAGACCTAGACTCGTATTTATTGTTTAATTATACACTTTTACAGACTTTTAGAGAGCAAAGATTGATTTTGTAACCTAGGGAGAAGAAGCATCTTTGTACTTTGATCTGAGAAGCTTTCGAAACCCTTTTACTCTTGTTTTTGTTAAATACAATCTTTTCTCTCTTGAATTTGATTTGTGTTTTTGAAAACTCCCCACCAGAAATCTCTGGAATTTAGACTTTTTTCTGAAGTGTTATTAACTTTATTTTATTTGGCTTACTAATGAACTTAAATGCTTTGACCCAGGAACTTAAAATTAGGAATCAAACCCATCATTCAGGATTACATCCCCATTTCTTTTTCTACCATCCTTTTCGGTAATCCTGAGTGACCAGACTCATCTTTAGTCTGGCACCACACCCTTACCTTATCTCCTTGATTCTGCATGCATTTCTTTTTCATCTTATGTGCACACATGTGTAAAAACAATGGAGAGAATAGTGTAGACATGATCCTTCTAATTGCTTAGGTAGGATTGTACATTTTAGATGGTTTAGACACGGTCTGGAGTGTCTGATTTCTCGGTGTTGGGTATTTAGGTGGTTTAGATGATTATGTTGCATTTCTTCATGCATTATGGGTGTTTTATACTTTCAAACGTCATTGATATGCTAATTTGAACCAGATTTTTGTTCTTGAAAAAATAGTCGAAAATTATCTTTAATTTATGCATATCTGGTTTAGAAATTAGCATTTACATATCATTTTGTTGATTGGATTCACCCTGAAGAATGCACATATTTGGTTTATTTTCTGATTGGTGGTTTGTACTTGGGTAGATAGGGACATGGATATCAATATACTCTTTCTCTTCTACGATTTTGTATAATGTCTTACATCTTGACGCAGCTTTTGATACCCGAAACACTCTAGCCTTACCACTAAAATCCTTGAATACCTAGCCTGATTTCCTGATTATGAGTTCTTCGGTGAAAAGTTTCACGCCCATCTTAAATGAATGTAGAGAGTTATTGACATGGAAGCTGAGTTTGCAGGTCCATATTTTAGAGTATGGATGGGCTTGGGAGGTTATGCAGTGATTTTTGGGGAGAATGTCTAACTGTTCTGAGTTTATATGGTTAGCGGAAGTAGCGCAGAGTAAGGTTTTCTGATAGCAAACAATCCATTTGGTTTTCAAATCTCTTTTCCCGTAGGCTTAATCTTCGTTTCCTTTACTTGAGGACAAGCAAAGATTCAATTCTGGGGGATTTGATGTGTCAGTATTTTAGTGGTTTTTTATCATGGTTTTCACATGAGATTTATGGTTTTTAGTATGTATTTGGATCTTTTTGGCGTGAATTTGTGTTCGTTGTTTTTTTTACAGGAATCGAGCCTTGGATGTGCGAAAAGAATGCATTTTGGATGGATTTCAAGTTTGGAATGAAGTTTTCTTGAAGGCTGGAAAATATCCAGAAATATTGACAAGGATCGATCGATCCCTATCCCTGGATCGGTCGATCCCTGTCCCGATTTTCAGACCGATTTTATGAAGAACCATACCAAACTTATTTTGAACCGGATTTGAATACTAAGATCTAGACTCGTGTTTCCTGTTTCATTATGCACTTTTATAGACTTTTAGAGAGCAGAGATTGATTTTGTAACCTAGGGAGAAGAAGGATCTTTGTAGTTCGATCTGACAAGCTTTCAGAACTCTTTTACTCTTGTTTTTGTTAAATACAATCATGTCTCTCTTGAATTTGATATGTGTTTTTGCAATTATCATGAGTGAGTAGTCTGATCGTTGGGTTTAGGGTTCTCGCATAGGGATTCATGAGTTGTTGATGTAGAATTGCATGATTAGGAATTTAATCTAACGGATCTTCATCTATGATTGTTTGTAATGCATGAAATTAAACTGATCACTTAGTTTCTGAACTTAGGTAATTTAACGTCTGGAAAGTGTTTGTTTAAATGCCTGAAAGAATCTTAGATGAGCAATTCTTCTTAAGCCAATGGAAATTGATGTTTAAGTGAATTGTGAACTTATCAAACCTGTTCGTAATGCATGATTAGAAATCGAGGGTCTACGGAAGTTAGTCTCGAGATTTCTAGTACATAGGGAGCTGATACTATGGAAGTAGTTTAGTTCTTCATTAGTGTTTGAGTTCAAGATGGTTTTAATCTAGTCTATAATTTGAATCAATAATGAATTGTTTCTCTGAGAATACCCGATGCCTAACACTCCTTTGATTGATTTACAACCCTCTTCATTGTTGTCCGTGTTTCTTTGCTTTCTAATTTTCAATATTTGCATCATTTCAAAAGACATCTTTTTAGCTTTAGCCTGCTGTTTGATTCTACATTCTTCGTGCTACATTTGGTCTCTGTGGATTTGATCCCAAACCACTACAACGTACATCTGTGCGCTTGCAGTGTTTTCTCGGTCGAACACCTGAGCTATCATCTTACACTGAGGAATCTTTCCATATTTCATTATCACGAATTGACGAGAAGCATGGTTTATTGAGTAAAGACACATAAGTGGTTGCTGAAAAGTACGATGTCAAAGAAGTCGTGGATGTAGACTTTCTTTCTACAGTGAGAAAACTCAAGACCAAAAAGAAAGTGAATTAGAAAGAGCACAATACTGAGGAGAGTTCAGAATTGACCTTGATCCCTCTAGCATGCAATGGAAGTGCTATTGAGTACAAAGTGAAGCGTAAAGGCAGATTCAGATGTTTTTCCAAGGTGAGAGCCATCCTTACACCAGACTTTTAAGAGAAGGGAGCAGCTGTTGTGAAGAAAGCGATGAGCAGCATCCTTGAGCTTAAGATTTTCGCTGGTGGAGCTTGCTTCGGAGCAACTTCAAAGACCCTTCCAGACTGATCCATCGCTACTACAGTCAGGCTCGTGAATTTAAAAAAGCGTTGAGTGGGAGGCAACCCACTAGGCAGTTTTCTTTAACATTTTAATTAGTTTTGTAGTGCTTTTGATTTTGGGGTTTTGTTTTTTGGTGCCTTTTACGTTTTTCGTGTTTTTAGCCTTTGTATTATAGGAAAACAGGTCACCAGACAGAAGGACATGGATCGATCGATCCTTGTCCATGGATCGGTCGATCACTGTCTCATTTACAGAGCTATATTACACGCTTTCAGGTAAGTGATGTGTTCATAATTTAACGCATTTTTAGCATTATTTAGTATGTGTTTTAGTTGTATTTAGATTTTCATAAGAAGAAAGAGAAAATTGAGCTTAAGTGAGTAAAAGGATCTTGGTTTCAAGGATTTTAATGGGAGACACAAAGGGTAGTTAAGTAGACTTAGGCATTTTTGGGTGGGAATCATTAGAGGTAAGTAAGACCTTGTATGCATTAATTGTTTGACTCCACCTCGCTTTTGCCTAATGTCTTGCACTACTATTTGAGAGAAACCACCTTTAAAATGAGTAAAACCTTCTCTTTAAACACTTCTTCTTATTATTATCCTTTCTCTTACCAAGCCAAACGAGTTAGATGCTTTGCCCATAAGTAAAGAACGCACGTGAAAGCTTAATTGAATGTTAATGAGATTGGTTGAGGAAGTGACTTGTGGATGCTTAGCCTAGGTTCCTAGAGATGGTTTTGTGATGAATATGGCGAAGTACATTGAGTCTTTGTTGATCCATGCATTATGATACTTATCTTTAGGACAATGAGCATAAGGCATCTCTTTTCTATTGTGGTTTTGAGTTCTCACTTCCAAACCTCACTTCCGGGTTTGGTCTTATTGTTTGCTTGAGGACAAACAAAGGGCAAGTCCGGGGGAGTTGATGTGTTCATAATTTTACGCATTTTTAGCATCATTTAGTATGTGTTTTAGTTGTATTTAGGTTGTATATAATGCATTTAGGTGTTAGAATTCATAAAGTTTCTAAGTTGAGTCTAGTTTAGGATTTTCGTCTTTGCATTGCATTCTTTTGCATTTGTAGGTGCAACCTTTGGATGAGCAACTTAAGAGCTTGAGATGATGGATTCTTGATGCTAAAATGGTGAAGAATCAATGAGAATCAAGAGACGAGAGGAAGTGGAGAAGATAGTATATGCAAATAATACGCCATTCTGACGGCAATTAAAAGAACAAGAAGAAGATGCTGCCAAGGTTGCTGGCCATCGACCTCCAAGTCGATGGCTGGCTACCTAAGGTTGATGGTTGGCAACATCCTTTGCTGCCAAGGTTGCTAGCCATTGACCCCAAGTTGGCTCCCATCGACCTGGGAGGTCGATGGCTGACAACATTGGCCGAAAAATGCTCTTTTTAGGGCTTCCTCACCCCCTCCCCTTTAGTATAAATACATTCTCTTAGCCACCAAGAACATTTGGACTACCGAAGCTAGTGTTTTTTGTGTGTTTTTCATGTTTCAAAGATTGATTTAAAGATTTTTAAACACTTTGTGCTTAAATCTCTCTAAATCATTTTAGTGTTTCTCCTCTCCTTAGATCTATTGTTCTTCATCTCTTTTCTTCCTTTTTCCAAGATTCTTCTTTTCTCACAAAGTTAAGATTTTTCTTGCATTTCTTTGTGTTTGATTGCATTCAATCAACTCTTCTCATCTCTTCTCACCTTCTTCTCACTTCAAGCATGGATTTTCAAGAAGCTTGTGACACTTCTTGGTTTTCCATGGGTCTTAGTGAGTAGAACACATTGGATCTTGGATTGGTAGATTAGGGAGTGACTAGATTGTTAGATAATTATGTCTTAGGATATAATGAACTTAGATCTCTATGATTTAGGTGTTCTTAATGTTAGATCTAGGATAAAAACTTGATCTTGATATGTATGCATTTCACGCCCGAGAGGTGTTCGATGAAATGTCTAGGAGAACCTAAAGTATGCCAAACTTAGTTTAGCCAACGAGAGTTGATAGATAAGGAGTTTGGTGACTAAGTGGAATGATTCTTAATGATTGCTTGCTAAATGATCAAAACAAAGCGAGAGCGTGAGTGAAATATATTAGTTTGCAAATATGACTTTTAACCATGAGAGTGGTATTAGTTCAAGCAGTGATTCCATAGTCATGAGGTTGAGTTCTTGGACTTGTTCTTAATGATTCCTAATTGATTTATCATTTTCAATAAAGCGAGAGCATGAGTTAATGTAATCAATATGGAAATGACCTATTGTCATGAGAGTGGATTAGGCTAGTAATGATTCCTTGGTCATGAGACTAGTTATTTTGATCGACTCCTTTCTCATTAGTTAACCACTTGATTACCCCTTCTCAAATGCCAATCCAAGTTCCACTTCTCCATCGTTTTAAGTCTTGTTTAGTGTGTGTAGGTTGTGTTGCATTTTCTTTCATATCTTTGTGTCGCCACTTTATCCCGCTTCTTATTTGCTTAGTTTCTTTCTTCTTTTTTTTGAGCTTTTTGCTTTGGAAGGTGTTATGGGTGATTTTGGTCGTTATTTGTAGCACTATGGAAGCTGGAGGTCGATGAATGTTTAGCAAGGGTCTCAGAATGTTTGTGCTAAGCTTAGAGATCAAAGATGGTAAAAAGATGATTGTTGTATTGATTCTTTGCTTAGGGTTTTCGTGCGTACATATTTTCCCTTTAAGCTTGGTAGTTATACATGATTTTCATGAGTATCCCTCTAAGAATTGGATATATCATGATATCTGTATAATATATGCATATTTATCTAGAATACATGTCATTATCTACTAGTTGAAATAGTGAAAATAAAGGAGAGGCGGTGGTCTGGCTTCTGGCTATGCTTAGTCGTCTGACTTCCGACTTCCGGGTATAAGACGTCGTCTGGCTTCCTGCTTCTGGGTATTCCACTACTTTGAGGTGTTACTGCTGTACTCTATCTAAGTCTGGGGATTTGCCATGACCTAAATTACTCCCAACAGTTTGCCCCTTATTGTGTAGGTTAAATTCGAAGCTGTGTAATAACATCTCTTCCAGGTGGCTTAGACAGGAAGCCAACAGTCGCTTGGTCATTTTAGCTTTGACTTGTGCTGCTTCTTCTTTCCTTAAGCATTTACTTGCTTTTGGTTCAAGTTGTACCAGACAATGAGCATTGCTGCGACGGGAGGTTGCGTCTGGGTCTTTGTCGTCTGGTCTTGGGGCTTCGACTTTTGAACTTTCGCAAACTGCTTAAAGCTTTCAAGGAGGATTATTTTAAAAAAATCCTAGCTGTTTGACTTGGTGAAAAGGGAAACTTATAGCCATTAGCGAAGATTGATGAAGATTCGAAGAGGGAGAATATAGCCATTAATGTTCTTGCAAGATTCGCGCCAATGATTAGACGCGTGCGGCTCACTTTTATTTCTCGTCTTTCTTTTAAGCCTTCTCTTCTTTCTTCTTTGACATTTTGCCTTATCTTCTTTCTCGTACTAGAATTCTTGATTCATCTTCTTCCCTTTCTTACTGAAATCTTGTTCCTGGAATCCCATTCAAGCTTTCAATCCGCGATCCTTAAGGTTAGATCGTCTTCTTCCCTCTTCTTTTGCGCTTCTTTTAGGATAGATTCTTGGAGTTGGATTGTAGAATTTCGAATCAACCTTAGCTTTGAGGTCTTTCTTGTCCCGATCAGTTTCTAGATTCCAAGATCGAAACTTTCGTGAACCCAGATACGACTAGCTCCGGTGACGAATTTTCTCCGGTGGCCTCATCCTCTGTTGGGGCCCGTGTTCGGAGAAGGCGTTTAATTAGAACTAGCCCATCTCCTGAGACTAAGGGGTCTTCCGAGGACACGGAGATCCCTGAGGCCAACCCGTTGCCGCCGCGGGTCCGGAGCTCATGAAGGTTGGCCCTTTCTCAAACGTGAGCTCTAAGCTCTTGGAGGAGTGGAGGCAGAAGTACTCCATTAGGGCAAACGTCCACTTGAGTTTGCCTGGGCAAGGTGATATCTCAGGTTTTAACCCTTAAATCACACTGCAAGTGCAAAACAAATCACAGTAGTATTTCAGGGATCGAATCCACAAGGACCAAGATACACACTATGATTCCTAGTTTTGGAACAAACTAGAATACAAAAGATGGTTGTTTGTAGGTTTCAAATGCAAAAGTAAATAGAAGAAAATGTTTAAACGATGTAAATCAATGGAAGAAAAGCGTCAGGCAATAGGAAATTCGCAGGAAATCAGATCATGAATGCAGAAAATTATCAGGGAATCAGTTAAGCACCATTCTAGAACTCAAAACACAATTGTATAATTTTTCCACTCTCGTGGCTCCAATTACTATGTCTAACAACCTAAAAGACTAACTCTCTTTGAATTCAGGAAGTTAAACATGCATTAAGTTCAGATTTTGATTTGTTCACAAAGCACCTTAACATCAACTCTCGTTGGCTAAGGATACTTTGCTCACAAGGATTATTTTCAACAAATCAAATCAACTCTCGTTGTATTCAATTAACCTAAGATTATGAATAGGGTAGCTAATCAAGTTCATGCATTAAGAACAATCCAAGTAAAGAACTCTAAAGGAGATTCCCTATCATGCAATCATAATCAATCAATCTCATCAATT
>OVAN01007887.1:0-18995 GCA_900406275.1 Anastatica hierochuntica | reverse complement strand
CCAAAATCATTGTCTTTAACTCTTCTAAAGTGGAGCTCGAATCCAAAACCAATTAGCTTCCCACTTTCTCCTCATCAACCGAGAATCCCCATCCTGTAGATGCTCCAAGTTCCCACACACTACATGACGCAAAAACTACAAGAAAACATGTCATTTGCGAAGGACTGTATCCTCGCAAATGGTGATTTGCGAGGAAATTGCGAGGAAAATAAATCGGTCGCTAATCGTTAGTCGCAAACCGGATTTCCTCGCAATTTCCTTGCAAATTTGCGAGGAAAACAGGTTATCGCAGATTCTTCGCAAATATGCGAGGAATCTACGAGGCATTTGCGATCACAAATAGAATCGTAAATATTTGAGATGAAATTGCGATGAACCCTCGCAAATACTTTTGCGTATATATTGGAATATTTTCGAAGATTTGTCGCAAATCCGTCGCAAAACCTTTGCAAGTATATTTCGAGCATTTGCGAAGGATCCTCCCAATATCTTCCCAAAAATTTGCGAGGAACTTGCGAGAGAATCCTCGCAATTCCCTCGCAAAAGCCTTTTTTATATTTAATATATAATTTAATCGAAAAAATACTAAAAGTAAAATATAATAAAATACAAATATTAGAAATAAAATTAAAATTATAATTAAAACTAAAACAATAAATTTTAAAATATTTTACAAACTTAAAATATTAGAAGACCTATAATCTAGATGTTGTCCAGCTGCTAGTTCTGCTGCTGTTGTCGCTGCTGAGCAGGCCCGTCCTGCAACATGCGAGCGTACTTGGAAAACTTCGGGTCGTTCTTTTCCATCCAGTCTAAGAGAAGGGCATGAGAACTAGTCCACTCCTGGTATTCAACCATCTTTGACAAAACCGTGCTAACCTCCTCGCGAGCCGCGATGACCTCCTCGCGAGCTGCCACAAGCTCCGCCTCAGCCCTCTGAAGCTTCTCCTCTAGGTTCCTCGAGTTGACTCGAGAAGGCTGAACACTGGTGGCTGCTGAAGACGCCTCAGACTGCAGAGACCCAACTCCAAAAAACTGGTCTTTTGACTGGAGAACAACCTACATTATAAAACAAGAAACTAAACATTAATAAATATTAAAAATTTAAATGAAACAAATAATGTAATAAAACTAATTTATTACTAACCTCTGCGAAAATCCTGTCCTTCTCGAACTGCGTAAGACCGCAAGATTAGACAGAGCTATCCGGGTTCTCCATCGAAAGCTAGATCTCGACCTCATCGATCCGCCGGTGGACCTCGACGCAGAGCCGCTCGGACTTCGCGTCGATGAGCGTGCCGTCCGACCTCTTCTTTGCCTCTTATAGCACAGCTAGAAGATCGAGAATGTCGGAGTCTGCGCCCTTAACATTATTTACAAAAAAATTTTAATTGTTGTATTATTAAAAAAGTAATAATACTTTAAGCATTTAAATATTTATTTAAAATATTTTGAAAAATACTTACAATTTTTGGGCTTTAGTTCAAAAAAAGTCACCGCCAGCAGTGTGCGTCGCCTCGGCCCTATGTGTCTATGGCTTCTTCCGAGCCGAGATACACTGCTCGCACCTAGTCATGTGGGTCCCTCTGTTAGTGTGCGACTAGGTGGGCCCACACGTCCCGGTTCATCCACTTCGACTTGGAGTTCTCCGGATTAGCCTTCCACTTCTTCTTCCATCGTCCGGCCTGGTCCGGGAGACGGTGTTTTAGTTTTGTCTCAAACTCCTCCCGAACCCATTCGTCTACATCTGGTCCCAGTTCTACGTTTACTAGGGAAAATTTTAATTTTAAATTTATAATAACTAAAAATTTAATTTGAGAAAAATATTAAAAAAACTTATAATGAATGCCTCGAACCAGCCATCGATGACTGCTCGACCAATCTTCGAGTTGCTCGTGTACGGGCCAGAATAGTGGCGCATGAAGATTTTCGTGATCTTCTGCGCAACCTTCTCGTCTTCGTCAAACCAGGGTGTCTCCGCTGGTCGCTCGGGGTAAATGAGAGACAAAGATGTCCGAGCGGGACTACGCAGAAAATCCTGCAGCGTCATCCCCGACGGGCGTGGTGTCGGGGCCGTCGCGGCCGGAGCAGAAGGGGCTTCTTTGTGCTGCGACGGGAACATGTCCGGAACGCCTCCAGAACTAGAAACGCCCGGTGCAGACCTAGCGGACTGCTGTAGATAAGCCTCGTATGATCTGAAAGGGTCCATCTACAGAAATGCATAAATTTAAAAATTAGGTTTAATATTTTTTGAAATTATTTATTATAATTTTTTAGTTTAATATTAATTTATAATATTTAATAATAAATTTTTAAGTTTAATATTAATTAAAATTATTTATTATTTGATTTTATGAATTTATTATTAATTTAAAAGAATTATTACTAAATTTTTGAGTTTAATATTAATTAGAATGATTTATTATTTAAATCATCATTATAATACTATTTAACATAAGTTTTTTTTTAAATATCATATGTTAGGTATTAATTAAAATTTATGATTAATGAAATTTAAATTCTATCCAAAATACTTTTTTAAATCAATTATTTAATTCTATCTAAACCACTTAATCATTTTTTTATTTTCAAAACCTAAATATCCTAAAACCTAACAAATACTAACTAATGTTACATGTAATTTAAAAACTTACATTCTATAAATGCCCAAAGGTTTGGATATGAAGAGAAAGGGGTTTTAGAGAGAGTTTTAGAGAGATGGTATGGTTTGATGGAATGAGAAGGAAGAGGTCTGGCCACATATATATAGGATTTTGCTTCCTCGCAAAATCTTCGTAATTGCGTCGCAAATTTAATATTCACGTTTTTTTTTTGTTTCTTTGGCTCCCAAAATTGCGAAGAACTTGCGAGGAACCCTCGAAAATTCCTCGCAATTTTTGCTAAATTTTCGAGGAACCGTCCAAAATTTATGAAAAACCGCCTAAAATTGCGAGGATTCCTCGCAATTTTCTCGTAAACTTTTAAAAAAATTTAAGTCATTTATAACTGATTTAGGGTTTAGAGTTTACAGTTTCATATATTTTGGAAGCGCGATAGTGTCAATAACTATTACGGTAATCACTGAAGATCTTAAATTCAAATAACAAATAATTTTATCACATGTTTAAAGAAATTATGTTGGTTTGTATACATTATAAGGTAAACTCTCGTTGTCGTATAACTTCCTCGCAAATCTAGGTTAAATATTAAATTTAACCTCCTTTTTATAGAGTCCAAGTTACTTATATAAATCTTATGAAAATTTGATTTTTGAAATTCTTCTTCGTATAAGTTATTTTCATCTTCAAAGACCATGCATTTAGTCACATTAATTAACAGACATTTAATTTTACAATTCTGACAAAAAACAAGGATTGACGACACTTAATATAACAAATTAAAATATAAGAAAATTGATTAAAAGAGAAAATAAATTGTAAATTAATTTTTTATAAGCACTTCGAATTGTCATTTATTAATTACACAAACACAATAAATAACATCAATCATCATAAGAGTCAAGTTGATCAGATACATAATGTCTTTGTCTGATTCTTCTTCTTCTTCATCATTATCCTCCTCTGATTCAAGCATAGTGTCTTCGTTGTCGCTTGAGTGTACATCCTCAAAATAACGCGATACTGGGTCAACATGTATGACATTCTCGGTGGATTCGATCAGAATAGCCGTGTCTTCTCCTTTCTTATCCTTTTGTAACACAATGTTTTCTTCAACTCCGATTATACGACCCCTTGGATTCACATGGATCACAATAAGCCATTGCTCCTGTAGTTCTCTTATTCATGGATATGGAACGAATGTCACTTGCTCTGCTTGCGAAGCGAGAACAAACGGTTCGAATTTTTTATACCGTCTGTTTGCATTTACGTCTTTAACCCCCAAATTGTCCATCGGCCGACATTTGGGTCATACCAGTCGCACCTGAACAACACACATCGCAAATTCACCACTCCGGGATAACTGACTTGTAAAATCTGATTAATCACGCCGTAGAATTTCGATTCTCCCGTACATAAATGACGTAATTTGCAGATGACCTACGAGAACCGTGTTGATAGGTTTGAAATGTATACCCGCGGGTGAAGTACATCAATGCAGTGACTATCTGTGCAATTGGACCTTGTATGAGTTCGTGGAACCAAAGGGGGAAAAGAACATTACTATATCCATTATTGACCCGAAATGAGAGTGAAATGTACGAACATTGGACGTGTTTACAAATCAATTTCAAAAAAACTGAAACGTTGTATATAATTACATAGAATTGTAGCCACTTTGCGAAATCTCTGTCTTTGTATTTTTCATACTCCTTGTCCGGTAAATTGGGATAAGATACCCTATTTTGTGAATCAAATAAGCTGCAATAGTTAATTTTTTTAGTATATTTAATCAACATAATACTTTTTTATTATCAAATGTAAATAATAACATGTGTACCTCTCGAGCGGTTGCACGAACTCACAGTTTCGTAAAATATAAGTATGTGCACTGTGATTATATGCAAAATCTTCCCACCATTCCTCCTTCAACTTCCCCGCAAGTCGCCCAATTTGGCAGAAGATGTCAGGCACATTCGAAACATTGTACGTAGGCGCCATGCCGCCATCATCGTATCGACGAGGTCTGTTTTTCTTTGTTTGAACCGTTGGTGGGAAGTAATACTGAGTAAAGTAAGAAGTTTCCTCAGTTAAGTTTCTAGCGACGATCAAGCCCTTGACGATCGAGCCCTCGACTCGAGCTAGGTCTTTCGCTTTTCCTTTCAAGTATTTCATATATTGCTCAAAGGGATACATCCATCTGAAATGTATCGGACCGACTAGAGATGTTTTGTGCGGGAGGTGAATCGGGAGATGCTCCATAACATCGAAGAATGAAGGGGGAAATATCTTTTCCATGTTGCAAAGCAGAACCGGAATATTTCTCTCAATCTTTGCAATCCCATCCTCAGTCAATGTCCGTGCACATAATTTTCGAAAAATAGTCCAATGCCTGTATATGAAACAATATTTAGAGTTGTTAATTAACTTATATTTTAATGCACATAATTAATTGAATGAAGAATGAAGCTACATTTATTACCTGCTATTGCTTCGTGCACATGTTGCAGAAGTAACTCACGTAGAGCAAAAGGTAGGAGCCGCTGCATAAACACATGACAATCATGGCTTTCCATGCCAGAAAACTTTTGTCCTTGCTCAACGCACCTTGAGAAATTTGAGACATACCCATCTACAAATTTTATGGATGATTCTGCTCAATCAAACAGTGCTCTCTTCGCTTCTGCTGTTAATCGGAAGGCACGCACTGGAAATTTTTCATCTCTTGTAATATGCAACTCGCTCCTTGCATAAATTTCAACCAAATCACGTCTAGACTTGACATTGTCTTTCGTATTACCATGCACATTGAAAAGCGTATGCATGATATTGTTGAATTTTTTTTTCAATGTGCATCACATCAAGATTGTGTTGAACCAATTGATCTTTCCAGTATGGGAGCTCCCAGAAGATGCTCTTTTTATGCCAATTCTGATTTTCCAGATATCCATCAGGCATGTTTAGTCTGTTGTGCCAATTTCCACCATGCTTCACGGTTTCTTGAGCACCGTAATACTCAATTTGCTCCAACACAACATCACCAGTCATAAACACAGGGGGAGGAAGCTTCGCAACTTTGTTCTTCCTGAACAATTTCATGTTCCTCCTATAAGATGGGACATCGGTAGAAAGCGACGATGACAATCAAACCATCAAGATTTACGTCCATGCTTAAGTTGAAATGTTTCAGATTGATTTGCACAGTAAAGACATGATAACCTTCCATGGATTGTCCACCCATATAGCATTTCGTATGCGGAAAAGTCGCTAATGGTCCACATAAGTGTCGCACGCATCTTAAAGTTCCTCTATTTTGATTGGTCAAACGTACGAACACCTGCATTCCACAATTGCTGCAACTCATGGATCAGAGGTTAGAGCAACACATCTAAAGATTTCTTAGGGTGCTTTGGACCGGGCACTAAAATGGTTAAGAATAAAAACTCCCTCTGCATGCACATCTCGGGTTGGAGATTGTACGGTGTCAAGATGATAGGCCACAAGGAGTAGTTTCTTTTGGAAATTCCGAATGGACTGAACCCATCTGTACACAAACCCAAATACACATTTCTGTACTCGTTAGCAAAATCAGGGTATATCATCTGAAAGTGTTTCCATGCTTTCGCGTCTGACGGATGTGTAATCTCTCCCTCCCCATATGTATGTTGTGCATGCCATCTCATGACACCCGCTGTCTTTTCTGAAAGATATAGACGCTTGAGCCTGTCGGTGATTGGCAAGTACCACATCCGCTGAAATGGTACATGTGTACTTGCAGTTGTAGGTTGATATCTTGATTTCCCACAAAAGCGACACTCATGCAACTTTTCGTCATCTTTCCAAAATATCATGCATTTGTCGAATTACATAATAAGACTCAGCCGAATTATTATCCGCAGACAAATACTCTTTAATTAAATAAGCCCATGCATCCATGCAATTCTCAGGTAAGTTGTAATAACTTTTAATTGTCATCATCCTAGATGCCAATGATAATTTAGACTCGCCTTGTCTACATCCATCGTAGATTGGTTGATTATCAGCGTCTAACATATAAAATTTTTTTAGCATCTACGTTTGGTTCCTCATAATATGGAACATCAGCAAATGTAGCATTTTTATCAAATACATATGATGTTTCTTGAAATGCATCTGTAATCATATCATGAAATCTATTTTCTGTTTTATGCTGATGATGACTAGTTCCTCTATTTAGGTTCCCACGACTAGACCTACTACCTTCTACAACATTATAACTTTCTCCATGAGAAACCCATATATAGTAATTTGGGGTGAACCCTTCATTATATAAATGTTTCTTTACGTTGTCAATTGACATATATTTCTCGTTCCTACATTTAAACAAGGATAGAAGATTTTACCGTACTCTTGCGCAAGGGAATTGTTCGTCGCCTGATAGATGAATCCGCGCAAGCCGTCCCAATACTCTTTCATAACTTTCTCGGTATCTGGATCTCTATACCTATACACCCACCCTCTTAAGGCGAAAATTTCATGCTCCGAACCCGACATTTTTTTCTTTCTCGGTTTAGCCTAACTTTTTCCTAAGATTTTTTTTTTGTTTTGAGATGTTGTGAATGAATGGGAGAGGGTGGAGTTGTACTTATAGCCATCTTTTGCGAGGAATTTGCGAAAAAATCTATCCTCGCAAATAGTTGTTACTCATCTGGAACGCGTGTTTACCTAACTAAGAGTTATCTTCGCAATTTCCTCACAAATTTGCGAGGAAAATGTGGTCTCTCACTGTTTCTTCGCAAAATCGTCACAGATTTGCGAGGAAATTCGCAAATTGGACGCTTATTTGCGAGGAAATTGAGAGTCATTGGGGGTGATTGGCAATTACACTTTAAAAACTTTAGATACTTTTAAAAAAATAAAGTCATATTTTACCCAATCAAACTTTATTATTTTAAAAGTCCTAAAATTACTCCTTAAAAAGCTCACAGCAATTTCCTTCACATTTTACTCTTACGCGACAATTTTTTAAAAAGTGTTATATATCTCACTTTTATTTATTCTTAAAGTCACAACCACTAAAGTTTTTACAGTAAAAGTTTTTAAAAAGTATTAACAGTAACAACTCTAACCAATCAACCACATTATTTTGGTCGCATATTTACGACTGAATTACAAGGAAACTGTTTTCCAAGCAGATTCCTCGCAAATTCATCGCAAATTTTCGAGGAAATATTTTCCTCGCAATTTTCCTCGCAAATCTGTTATTTTCTTGTAGTGAAAGATATGCATCTTTGACTACGAAAATTTTGTCAAAATTCAAAGATCAAGTTATTGGTAATCAACAACGGTTTGTATTCGCTTAGGTTTTTTCTTTAAATTCGACGTAAATCAAATATGTAAATAAAAAAATTTGTATATCTTTTCAGAATATTTACTAAATGCACTTCCCTTATTTTCGAAGATATGGTCGACTTTATCTGTATAATCAAGCTTCAACTTTGCGTAGAAATTAGAAAATAAGTGCGAGAAATCGTTATGCTTTTAGTAGACAATTTAGTAAATTTAGAGTGTTTATTATAAAATATTTAGAACAATATTGTAAGAGTGGACTCTCTATTCCAAAATTTTGCAACCCGCTTTGAATTCTGTAGAGAAAGAATTCCGCAGAATTAGAATTATATTGAAAGCTAGATTTGTCTTCTGAAAAGACGTAGATTGCCTAACATAATTTGGAATTCCGATTCAACTTGGCCGTTTTTTGATAGAAGTTAACATCTCCTTTTCGTAGAACAAAATTTTAAATGCTAGCATTTAAAATTTTTTAAACAAAAATAAAAATACAAATATATTGATATGAGTATTTTTTTTCACATTTCCTATTTTTTACAATTTTTTGGACTTGTAAAATTAATTTTTCATTAATTTTAATAAATGAAAAACCAATAAAAAAAATGATACAAATGTAATTTTATCCTATCAAGATAACGATATCGTTTTTTCCTTCTAGTTTAACAATTTTCTCAAAAAAAATTAAGAAGAGCTAAAGCCACTACAAGCACTACAATAGACTTCATGATTCCCATTTTGTTTAAGTAATTCGACGTTATTGTACATTTTTTATCCATGCCTCTTCAACTATATATGTGTATATCTGATCCCCACCTTTTTTTACTTTTTCTTTTTCTCTTTCTTGGGAGAATCTAGATTTGCTTTAGAATATCTATATATGAATTACCTAATTTGTAAACAAAATACAACTTGTCTACTTAATAATTGGAATATTATTTCATAGATCCCTTTCCTTGAATGGGTAGATATAAAATAGGGAAAAAAACAAAAAATTTACCAACAATCTATCTGAAAAAATATATGAACTATTTTTCCTCCTTTATAATATATCTTCTTTTTTTGTTGATCCAGAGATTCGGTCTCCAAGGGTCCGTACGTCTCCCGAGGGAGGGAGTCCAATGTGAGACCCTTGCTCATTTTTACTTAACCATTTCGCGTTTTCATTCGATTTCTAGACAGTCTTTTCGTTTTAAATTAAGCCATTCATCAATAAAACATAACTTAACTTCATTACTTAGCATAAACAGTGAGGTTCCGGATTACAAAGTCAGTTTGGTAATAAGCTATTACAATGTAAAATCCGACCAACTACCCATTTAAATACTAAGTACAATCCATCCATCCTTCACTTCCAGCCATGGTCCGCGTGCTGCTCAACAGAGCCATCTTGGCCAGAAACAGAACCTGTATTCACACAGAATGCATCAACAAAGAATTGATGAGTGAAATTGGTCACTCCGACCCACCAGCCATGCACAGAATCAACCAGTTTAATCAGTTCATTTATCCAGTTAATTCACTTTACGAATTTACACTTAGTTCCAGTTTTAATCATGTAAATTCGGCCATCAGCCTTAGCAGTTTAACATGAATTCGGCCAACGACCCTTATTGTCAGAATACTCGGCCATCGGCCATAAGAACAGTGAATACTCGGCCATCGGCAATTAATCAAAGCATTCACGGCCATCCGATCTTCACAGAAACCTATGAAAGGTTATAGTCACGAACTCACATTTGCCTTAGAATCAAATGTTCGGTTCAGATGATCGCAGTCAGTCTCGACAGTCGGTTTCCGCGGTCAGTCGCCTTGATCAACAAGTCGGTCCAATCAGAATCGTTTCTCTCAAGCCAGTTGCCTAAGAAACGCACTCTGTTTCTTTCTGAGTTCTTTTTCGTGTGAAGAAATGATAAATGTCGAGATTTTCTTTTTAAACCATCAAAACACCGCGTTTTGGCTTAGGAGAAACCGCCCGTAACCGCCCAGGCGTGTCCATCATTGGGAATAACCGTTCTCGCCCAAAACACTTAGGCAAATTCACATTTTCGCGTGAAAACTGCAAAGTAACCGTTCCCGCCAATTCCTTAGGTGAAAATTGGCTAAGTCCCAGCGAGATTCCCAGTCTGGATCCAATAGGAATAACTGTCTTGTCTGATCCAGACAGTCCTTGTCTGAATTCGACCATCCTTGTTTGATTCGACCAATCCAGCTACTAAGTCCGCACCAACTTAGCTCAGTTCAGCTCAACTGGCCAGTTCAGTCAGCTCAGTTCGACTATCCAGCTCAACCTTCCCTTAGGCAAACTTTGACTCGGCTGGACTAGTCCATCCAGCTCAGTCCAGTCTGCCGATCAGATCAGTTCCCTTATACTCGTTTTTAGTTGGCCGGATCCCACACTTGACTAATCCATCTGATCATCTCCATGATCTTGGCTAAGTCCACATTCGGATTCCCTTTGACTGATTCAGTCCGATCAAAACGATCCTCGATTCGATCCAATCTTTCCCTTTGTTCTTAAAACAAGACAAGTAACTCATGGTCCATCCATGATCGAGTGGGTATGCTTAGCCGTGATCTATCCACGGCCAAGTCCAGGGGTTCCATCCAGTCCAACTATACCCACCCCCTTATATAGCATAACAACCATTTTATGGACTGCCACCAATATACAGTACTGGTGTCCGAGGAGTCATTGAACCACTTCTGGTCCAGTTTTCCAACACTTAGCCGAATTTTTACTGTCTTTCTTCCTAGTTTATGCATCTTTCGCGGACTGTTCCTTACTCTTATTTTAATTTTCCGAACGCGGGTGTTACACCCAGCCCATGTAATATGGACCTCTCCCAACTGCCGCCAAGACTCGAACTGGGGTTCTCTGGCACATACCACGAGAGCCTTTCCAGCTGAGCTGACGACCTCTGGTATAATATATCAACTATTTTTAGTTGTCTTTTTGTACTCCAAGTTTCAAATTTTGTAAGTTTTGAATACTAAAGGACGTTAGTGGGTTTAATGGAACCATTAAAATTCGTTTCGACAGTGTTAATTTTTAGGATGTCTTTCAATAGTTCAAAATATTAAATGGTTATCTCGACTGGTCCAACTGTTTCTCTCTAGCTAGAAATTCCCAAGCGGGTATCTTGGGTCATATAATCGAACTCCCTATGATGCAAACGACTTTTTCAATTCTTTTTTTCTTAAAATAATAACCAGGAAGGTTTCGAACACGGGAACCTGAAATCTGACTCGCATGGACATTACAACTAAGCCACACATCCTTTAATTGTCTTATCTCAACATATAGACATAAGAATAATCATTCTTCAAGGGAGATAAGACAAGAATCTAGATAATAAACAAAGTAAAAAGCTTCGATCTTTTATTGATAAGCAAAAGATTTCAATACAAAGAAATTTCTATGTCCAAGTGTTTGGGTATGATGAGTGCATGCCGAGTTAAGGTTCTTCCTTTAGCTTTTATAGATTTTTCGAATAGGATATTTCCATGTATTTGAAGAGAAAGATATAGATATATTCTAGTTTCTTGTTTTTTTAGTGTAAAGAAAGAGTTCTCTTTATTTTCGTAGGCCTCTGATCATTATCTCGAGAGATTAAAACCTTTAAGGGTTTCTCGCCTTGCCTTGGTTAAGACCACAACTTCGGTTAATGATCAGGGCTCAAGTCTTGGTTTACACGATTTATGATTAGGTTAATCTTAGTACCATGGGTCCAACTAAGACCAGACTCTACGAGAATATAGTTACCCTCGTCAGTAGCCCCCACTTTTCATTTTCTAGTATTAAAATTTGAGGAGTAGATTCGTTCTCTAGGTTTTTATGACTTAGCCAACGAGTTTATACCAACTTCATGACGTTGGAAGAATTATCTTCTGTGGAGGCTTGGCAGACCAAGGCTGACGTT
Organism: Anastatica hierochuntica; assembly: GCA_900406275.1. Taxonomy (NCBI): domain Eukaryota; kingdom Viridiplantae; phylum Streptophyta; class Magnoliopsida; order Brassicales; family Brassicaceae; genus Anastatica; species Anastatica hierochuntica. Next base: position 7,129 of record OVAN01007887.1, on the reverse strand, counting down.
TGCTGGACTTGGGCTGAAGTCTTTGACCGAGTGTTGGGCCTGAATGAGCGCGATTGTCGGCCCATTTCTCTGCCATATCTATGCCCTGCCTCTTCGATTATCCGCCACCTTATTTTTGCAGATTGAGCTTTATCGGCGATAAGCACACTTATCCACGATGTTGTCTGGGTACACAAATTCTTAGTTGCGACTGCCAAACTGCTCAACGCTCAACCCCATCACGGGTTTCACAGGAACCCTCTAGCCCTAAACTGGAAGTAAAAAGGGAAACAATGGACTCGGCTGGTTTGATCCCCAAGAAAGCTCACATCGACACTCTTTCAACCCGACAAATGAATGAGAATCTTTGCGAAAGAAATTGTTGTCCTTTGACCTAAGTAAGCTCATTAACGCGCGACATCATTTTCCCAAGGACATACTCTCCTATCTCATGCAGGTATTGATTCTCGTATTCTGATCTTAAGTTATTCTTGGATCTGAACTCCTTGTCTATCCGCAGTTTGCTACTGAAATCCATGTGTGGGGGCAAAAATTATGTGAGGATATAGCTGAGGCTGATGAGTCCTAGTCGACTGCTAACATTATCAAGCAACATATCTTGAAGGAGCGTCGCAGGGCTAAAGAAGCTATTAGGGGTTTGAAGGCATAAAATATGGCGATATCTAGGCTATAGAAGAGGGTGACGGATGTTGAGGACAAGGCTATAGTGGAGAATACGAAATGGAGGGACAATCAGGGTGAGATTGAGGGGTTTACTTCCCAAGTCCAAGGTCTCGAGTCATGGCTGAACCTCGTATCTGAAAGCGCCTACGCTATTTCTCGGTGGGAGATGGCTTACGACTATCTGATGGATGCCCATGAGAGATAAGATTTGCTAAAATAGAGGCGATATACCAACATCTTACGACTCATCATGCCAACGAGTATGGAGTGGATCCTCAAAACTACTTTGTGACTTTAATGTCTTTGTTGGCCAAGAGGTCATCTAGCGTCGGTGCATCAAGGGGAGCATCCTGGTCCAGGGAAAGATGATTGTCTTTGGTTGTGCTTTTTGTTTTGGCTTGCAACCATGGCTTTTCTTTTCTTCTTTTGTTTAAGACATTTGTATTTTTATATAAATCTTTTGAATATTCTTGTAAATACATCGACCAAGGCTTTTTAGCGTTAGTGTATATACAATATATTAGGCACATAACCTTGAGCGAGTGTGCACTTGGTGGGCGCATGGCCCTTGTCACACTATTTGTTGACGTTCTGGTGGCTTTCTAGAGTCTTCATTTTCTGAGACCACTTAACTTGGGAGCTCATATGCATCATAACTCCCACTAGCTCTCCCCTGGATATTGATAAATTCGAGATACCTGGCCATGTGGTAACTGCCATCCTCCCCGCTTTCTGTTCTATCCAAGGGCCAGCGTCCGCCTGTTTCTCCTTTTCCTTCAACTTTCTTGTTAGGCCTCTGGAAAGGTTTTTCATCCCTCGTTCTTTTCTCTGTTTTATGACTCGTGCCTCTGACTTTGGGGAGTAGCCTCGCTTGGGAGTCAGGTCCTCTTCCCATTTAATTTACACTTGGGCACGGGAGAGCGCCTCTTCCATCATGTAGCATGGATATCTTGTCAGGTCTTTGTAGAGATCGTCGTCTACTTGCAATCTCCTTTTAAAGGCAGAGATCGTTGTTGCGGCGCTGCACTTAGGTATTGCTACCTTCTTCTGGTTAAAGTGATGCCCATATTTTTGTAGAGGCTCCTCTTTGTGTTGGACGATCTCATACAAGTCATCAAGAGTCTTTGGCAAGATCTTGCTGCTGGCGAATTGTTATATTAATAGATCACTTAGAATAACACAAAAGTGAATGGACCCATTCGGTAGATTGATGAACCATTGGAGTGCTAAACCAGTCAAACTTGATATGAAACCTTTGCACATGGTTACTCCTTTCTACTCTTTGTGTATAGAAACGGTAAGCATCTTTTGCATGTAATATGCTATGTGGTTGTCAGGATCGGTGGTTCCATCGTAGGGCATCATACTTGGGAAGGAGAACTTACTGAGCATATCTATGAGTGCGATCTCCTCGGAGAAAAGAGTGTTTGCATAAGAGCTTAAGGCACTCCTTATTAAGAGAGGCGTGATGCAGGGAGGCGCTCCATCATGCTCTGGATGGCTTTGAACTTTTTGGAGAACATTACCTGTAGGCGTGTGACCTCAGCTGAGCTATGCGTGAGCCCTTGGCCTTGGAGTTCTTGTTGCATGGCAAGTTCCTCCTAGGTTGCGTGAAGAGCATGTGCTCCTTCCGCTTGATTTTCCTCAGTTACATGCTCCTGTTGTTCCGTCGTATTGTTCGCGACAGGAGTGTCCAGAGACTGAATTCTGGGTGCGGGTATCCGGAATCTCGGTGTGGCCCCGTGGTTAGGCTTCAAGGTTGAGTTCGTCTCCCTTAAGGCTTAGTGCTCCAGTTCGAGCTGTTGCAGACGTTGCGCGTTCTCCTCCAACTTCTTCGTGAACGCCTCTATATGCTGCTTAAGGGTCTAAAGCTCCTCCGCGACTGCCGCGTTGGCCTTTGAAGGAGACTTATTCCTTCAGCTCGCTCCATCTCTTCGAATTGTTTCTTCAGAGCCTATATTTGATATCTCATATATTTTGTAGCTTGGATTGATCATAGTTGTGATAGTATCGTCGGGGTTATCTCCAGCCTTGTTGAGTTCCCCTCCTTCGAGCGTCAAACTGTTATGAGTATTTTAGGGCAAGTTCTTTGTAACGCTACGAAAGCTAGAGATAATTTAAAGATAACCGAAAGTAGAACAAGACTTTTTATTGGTAATCTAGAGAAAGGAAGAGATACAACGTTTTGACTGTCAAAACCCTAATATTAGTTGTATGCTATAAAGTTTCTCTAGATCTAATTGTTGAGTCTTTAGGGTTTGTCGTGAATGTCTTGTTTGAATCCTTAGGTCATGTATTTATAAGAGAAAGTTGATGATTATCTTTAGAATTAGAAAAATTCGTTCATATCCTTAGATATTAGACATATTTCATTTTTCTTTTGGATTTTTTTTTATCGGGTGGAAGGGTCATCCGAGATCTTGTCTTGCAACATACTCCTGACTTCTGGCTTCCTACTTCTAAGGTTTCTCCTGCTTTTAACGTAAACGATCGTGCAACCCTTAAACTAGGATGATTCTTTATGGATTAAATTATTACGAAGAATGTTTGTTAACTCCGGTGTTCAAAAATTACAAAATTTGAAATTTAAAGTATAGAAAAGACAACTAAAAATAGTTGGTGGCTTAAAAGTTTTCGTGATTTTTTCCTTCTCATTAGCCGTAAAAAATCTGATTGACAGTTAGACATTGACCAAAATTTAAAAGATTTGTATGCACAATGCACATCTGAGTTATTGGAAACAACTACAACAAGAATAGGCCCGGATCAATGTTTACTAGGCCTGGGCTGAAAAAACAAGTCTACCCCAATTTTACAAATACAATTCATTTAGACATTTGAGAATATTAAACCTGGTGCATCGATATGCCACCAGCGTAGTTTTGGCCGCCGGCGTCATCTCCATCACCGCCGGTTACATATCCCTCACCGCCGGCGTCAGTTCTGTCATCATTTTCATGGTCGGTGGCGTCGTGAACGTTGATTGGTAAGGTTTTATCCTTTTTGATTTGTGAAATTTTTCTCTCTTTTTTTTTTGGTGAAGCTGATTTGTGAAAATTAGTTTCAGGATTTGGATTTATTGCATCATTATGGTGATTTAAATTCTGATAAATGTATATTCTAAAGCTGCAAACACTCTGATAATAAGGAATTTTAATGGATATGATAAGTTTTGGGTACGCGATACATATTGTAGATTACATGTTCGATAAAATGTCTAAGTGCAATATTTTAGGGGTGTGTGTCAAATAAGTTATTTTTATCTGTGTTCTGGTTTCTAAAATCACAAATAATAGTTTTAACTCAGATGTGTTCTTCATTTCCACTTAAGCTTTCACGATTTCCCTTAATTACATGCTGAACAAAGATTGCTAAACAAGTTTAATTCTTGAATTAGTTTTTGTGCAACTTATATATATATATATTTTTTCTGGATTGGTTGCTTCACTGATTTTATATCAGGTATCTACTAAAAGAATCCGTTCTTGTTGCTCCTAATGCTCAACTTTTCATTTTACATCTTGAAGAAGGTGCATTGGTACATTTGATATGATTCTCATATGATCTCACGCTGGTTTCAAGAACCACATCGCAAAATCACGTTGTTCTGTCTCTTTATCAAGACATACGCTAGTTGTTCGGAAGCATTGGCCAAAGCCGTCACTTGCCCCAATTATTGGCAGCTTTGGTATTACATTCTTACTCTACTCTCTTTCTATTTATTGTTTCATGTAGACTTGTTTCTTTTTGTGGTTCTCTTTTTCTAGTTTCTGGAGAGAAAGCAATGGGAACGAGAGTCAAATTGTAGCCTTCTATGTAATCTTGAATTGTTTCTGCAGTTTCCACTATTGTGTGAAAAAAAAATTCTGAGACAAATTGAGCTTTCTGTTGTAGCCGAGGCAGAAATCTGGCCTGGTTCAAGGTTAGCGGAGCAATGGGAATGATAGAGATTGCTGAATTTGAGTTCATAAATAATAGGAAATCCCTACTCTCTATGCTCAACAGCAAATCCCGCTTACTTCAACTCAGGTACGAGTTTAAAAGTTGTATAAGCTTCTTTTGGGTTGCCCACTTTCAGTTCTTCCTCTCAAATTGTTAACTTGTTCATTAGCTACTTGTCATCTTATTGCTCACATATACACGTCAATAAATGATTAATTTTTTGTGTGTCGGACCCTTTCACTTCTTTTGGTTTATTGTTGCTCAGTCTTCGTTGGATTGATCCATGGAATGTTGGTTGTTTAATCACTTTATATTTGGGTTTGCATAGGTTTTTACAATATCTGTAATTGGCAACTAGAATACCTGAAGGATTCTTAAACTTGAAAGACTTACCATGTATTGCTAATATGAGCAATGCATGTATGGAGATATGAATTACATTTATGTTGCGCAAAGGGCAAATTTCTGATCCTTTGTAAGATATGTTTCTTTCTGTTCAAGTAAAAAAAAAAAAGAGCTGTCTGAAATCTGATGTATCTATTTCACTTGGGAACTTTTTGTAATCCCCTGTCTAGGTCCAGAACCTCCAGAATCTCAGCTATAGAATCTGGCCCTCAATGCACAAGCTGGTGTGATACAAAACTCCTTCACGCAGCAGCAATGGCTTAAGCAAATGTCGGGAATAGCCAGCCCCATTTCACCATCATTCCGACGTCAACAAAATCAAAGGCAGGCTCTTCTCTTACAGCAGCAGCAAATGCCCTATGCTCAGTTACATCAATCATCCATGGCCTTGAATCAGCAGCGGTTACCACAGATAATATACATCAACAGGCTCACAACACAACATCATGAGTTATTCAAGTCCCAAGATGGAATGTACTTCCATCATGACAGGGGACTATTCGAGAGCATATAATTGGGTTATATTCTGGTTTTGCTGTGGTTATTTTCTTTGAATTTGGTTTGCTTTGTGTTAAAGCTTCCTATTGCATCTCATTTACAGTTAGTGAAGGGAATTCACAATCCTATTCTCTCGATCTTCAGCTTTGAGAGAATCTGAAAGGTGTTTTTAGTAAGTGTTGCTTGTATAGACCTGAGTCATGTTTGTATTTGTTCTGGACAAATTAATATGAGAGATCAGTTGTGACTTGAGCAGGTTTGTTTATCAACTTTTTGCTCTCGTTTCCCACTAATACATAGCAATGCAGAGATATAAACTTTATATAATCATTTTTTTATCAAGAAAATGAACTGTGTGACGTTTAGATACAATATCAGACAAGTTTGTACTTATCAAATGAGTCAATGAGAAATTGATGGCAGAAAGGGTAGTAAGAAAAGAACACTCAGGCAAACCATTACAAAGCATCTGCTACAAGTTCTTGTTTTTGTTCCAAAATAACCTATTACAGAAAGCATATTGATAAAAGCGAAGCAAGTTCTAACTGATTCAGAAGAGGTAAACACTCATCAAAACTCAAACAAAGTCTTCCAAACGCCAAGCTGGGAGTTCGCTGCGGCTGTTATTCATCACCAGCTTATCGCATAAACCATAGTTGCTTATTGTGTATTTCTTTCTGTCCCTTCCTATGAAATCTGTCTCCGTTATTTTCAGTTTCTCCACAAACATCTGTATGAAACAAAAACGAACAATCTCATGTTTAACAGCGAGCGACAGAGAAATATAAAACATAGTTAGAAAATTATTTGCTCACCTCGATTCCTTCGATCGTAACCTCGTCTGCCAACATCAAACGGATGTCTGAGGTATAAAAACTGCATCGAGAAAAACGTTTCTTTCCAAAGTTGGCCAAATAGATACGTAATTATGAAGGAGTTTGTACTGAAAATCATCAAAAAGTTTTCTCCTCCCAATCCTAGCAGTGGAACCGAAAGTGCAAGAAGCAGAACCCCGAAGACTGCATTGAAAATCGTTCCAATTATATTGGAAGTTTCGTCTGTGTCTTTCAATGACAACATAAGGCAGTCGTGTCGTTTGAAAGAATGCACCTAAAATTTAACACCATCATGGTCAACAAAAGAAATATCGTTGTGATTTGTATCTAAGTTTAACGTATAATGAGAGTATTATTATTCCGTACCATCCACTCTTCTAAAACGAATAAGTTGATTTGGATGTTCTCGTCATCCTCATACGTTCTCCGAAAGAGGTCCAAAGTCTTCAAAGCCTCTTCTTTTGGAAGGAATCGCTTGAGGTCTTCCAAATCTATAAACCTACAAATAAAAAATGAACCATGAGTTTTCGGACAAATACATAAAATAACTAATGTGGAACATGATGGCTTTGACACATTCTGAAATATTCTTTTTGCTTCAAGTTCAGTTCTTATCTTGACCGCTATGCCATCCTTTCTTTCGATCATCATTTTCTTCATTTGCCATGATGGCTTTGGGTTAAACTTCTCTAGACCTCTTAAACTTATATCTGCTTCGGTAGGCAAGTAAGAACTAAATGTAAGAATCATTAGGTGGGGTCAAATATGTTAAGGATTAAATGTGT
>OVAN01007886.1:0-18996 GCA_900406275.1 Anastatica hierochuntica | reverse complement strand
TCATCCCCGTTGGCGGATTTAACGAGCATGTCGTCTATGTAGACTTCCATCATTTTTCCGAGATGTCCGGCAAACATCTTGTTTACGAGCCTCTGGTAAGTAGCTCCGGCATTTTTCAGTCCGAACGACATAACTTTATAGCAGTAAGTACCACGTTCTGTAATAAAAGCGGTTTTTCTTGGTCATCTAGGTCCATCATTATCTGATTGTATCCCGAAAAAGCGTCCATAAAGGATAATAAATGATGGCCTGCGGTGGCCTTGACTAGCCGGTCGATATGGGGTAGTGGAAAGTTGTCCTTTGGACATTCTTTGTTTAGATCTGTGAAATCTACACAGGTCCTCCACTTCTCGTTTTTCTTTTTGACGACCACGGTGTTGGCTAGCCAGTCAGGATAGTGGACTTCTCTGATAGCGTCACCTTTCATTAGTCGGTCGACGTCGTCGTTGACGGCTTGAGCCTTTTCAAGGCCGAGTTTACGCCTTTTTTGCTTTACAGGTTTAAATGATGGATCTACGTTTAGCTTATGCCTCGTTACCTGTGGGTCAATTCCCTTCATGTCGCTGGTGGTCCAGGTGAAGGTTCTGACGTTCTCTGCGAGGAAACGTATGAGTTTGTCTTTGACATGGGCAGGTAACTCCGACCCAATGCGGACGCATTTTTCGGGGCAAGCGGGATCGATGCAAACTTGTTCGGTGAGGTTCCGCGGGGGACCTCGAATGTTTTGCTACATCTCCTGCTGTTCCCGGATCTGTAATTGCTATTGAGGGGATTCCTTTATAATTTGGAACCCTCCCAGGTAGCAAATTCTTGATATTTTCTGGCTACCTTGTACGGTTGCTACCCTTGTTGGGGTTGGGAACTTCACACATTGGTGATATGTCAAGGCTACGGCTCGCATCTTATGAATCCACGGTCTCCTGAGTATCGCATGAAATGGGGCCGGTTTGTCGAGCACCACAAAGTTAACCATTTTCATAACTCCTCCAGCTATCACCGGGAGTTTGATGGTTCCTAGTGAAGTGGTAGTTTCCCCGGAGAAGCCTACGAGGTTAGCCTTTTGGCCAGAGATTTTGTAATCGTTGATCTCCATGCCTTTCAAAGCGTTGTAGAATATGAGGTCTACGGAGCTTCCGGTGTCAACCATTAGTTTAGGTACTTCGTATCCAGCCACATTAAAGGTTATGACTAATGCGTCATCGTGTGGCTGGTCGAGTTCTAAGGTTTCGCTTTCCCAGAAGGAGATTTTGGTATTCGACTCCTGTCTAGATGGTTCCGGCCGAGAGCTAGATTCAGCCTTGCGTAGGTGGCCCTTGATTGAGTTCACAGACTCTCGGCAGATATCCGACCCTCCTAGAATGTAGTCTACTCTTGAGTTTGGGAACTGCCGGTATGGTGCTTTCTCGAACAAGGCAACCACCGTGCCTTCTGGGAGAGGTTTCGGAGCCTCCGGACGAAGGCTCTTTCCTTCCGGAAATTTTCCGAGGATCATGTCGATCCTTTTCTTTGGAGCCGGAGGCGGTGAATCAGTTTCCTTTTCGGGAGACCTACTCCGTTTCGAGGAAGTCTCGCGCGGTGTTCTCTTCTGGAAGGGCGGTGGCTTCCTAAGGTCCACATCTTTTATTTCGCCGGCAGCAAACTTGGCTGCCAGCTGCTCTAGAGGTCCCAGCACTCTTTTGTCGAGTGCCCCTTCCTCTCGTGGTAGGTACAGAATTTGTTTTCATCGAATGACTTAGTCCAGGGAGCTCTGCCCGTTGTTGTGACAAGTTGGTCTTCTTGGGACTCGTCAATTGCATAGGAGTGTTCTCCATGAGTCTTGTTGCTACAAAAGCTACCCCTTTTAGGTTGTCCTCTCGTTTCTTGAGAGTCAGTTTTTGAATAGGTTTGAGGCTTCTTATGGATTTTATCCATCGCAGCAATCTCTTCTTCGAGAGTAATGAACCGAGATGCTCTGTGAAGAGCATCGTCTATTGTAGGCGGGGGGTTGATAGTAAGCTCTGACCATAATTCTAAACGATACCAAAGCCCCCTTCGGAGTGCTTCAATAGCAACCTGGTCATTGGGATTCGAAAGCTTAGTTCTGACCGCTTTAAACTTTTCTATGTAAACGCGGAGCGTGTCCCCGACCCCTTGTCGGATTTTCCACAGGTCTGCTTCGGAAGCTTGCTTCCGAATGTGAGTCGAATACTGTTTTACGAAAGCACTGGTTAACTGATCGAAGCTATCGATCGAATTTGGCTCGAGACCTAAAAAGCACTCGAGGGTTGTGCCTGTTAGGTTCTCGGCGAAGGTTCGGTAGTAGCCAGCTTCGCACTCTTCACGCGTGAAGTGAGCCTTAACGATGGCTAGCCTAAAGGCTCTCAGATGAGCCTTAGGGTCCGAGGTTCCGTCGAACTCGGGGATCCGGATTTTCCTCGTATCTCTTATGTAAGAGTTTGTTATCCTGTTTGTAAATGGGATCTCTCGAGTTTCCTCAATTATGCTTTCGATTTCGGGTGCCAAGCTCGTAGCCTTGTGGACCTGTGCATTTAGCCTCTGGAGGGCTGCATGCGTTCTTTCCATGTACCTTCGGACAACATCGGGGCTATCTAGATGAAGGGTGTCTGAAACATCAATAGATGCTCGTTCGGGGGGCTGTCGCTAGACCCACTCAGGGTTTGGGCCCCAGATCCCTGGGGATCTGGGCCTTTCTCGGCCCCTGGGGAACTTGGAAGGGTCAGACCTGGAGCTCCCGTTATCTATTGAGCCTCCGAGGGAGCAGGTCAGCTGTAATCGAAGGCTGCATAGGAGGAGGTCCTTCCACCAGCTGGGATTGGATCGTGGTCACCCGGTCTAGGTATCAGAGGCGGTGGAGGCAGATCGCATCTCTGCTCCGATACCTGCTATGATACTTGGCCAGGTCCTAAGCTAAAGCTGGCTAGGTTACTCCCCCATTGCCATAGCCACGGTGGCTAATGGGTTAGGTGTCGGGACGGTTTCTGTGAGAGGCGTCGAGAGAGGAGGCTCCTCCCTTTGAGGTGTCGTGTGACTGGGAGAGAACTCGAGACGGCCTCGGGGGAAAGACGGATCATCGACGAGATCTCGGAAGGTCCCCCCTAAACCTCTTCTATTCGAGGGTTGGGACGAATGTACCAGCGATCTAGTCCCCTGCTCGATCTGTTGCTGTCGGGATGCGAGCTGGTGAACCAACCATTCGTTTTCTTAGGTTCGACTCACCAGTTGTAGCATCATCTGTCTGATTTCGGAAAGCTGATCCGAAACCTGACTCGCGGCTGAGGCCGAAAGCTGTGATCCGAAGAGATTAGGATCAGATTCTCTAAGTGTTTGAGATCTCGGAGCAAAGTCGTCAGATGGCCTTCGGGGAGCCAACCGAGAACCAACAGGTTCCGATCGACCTCCTGTGGTGGCGGAAGGCTCGTTCGAAGAAGTAGACCGATGGTGCTCTGGGAGTCCAGAGCCTACGTGGGTCGGTGAGCTATTGCTCGGTGCCAGTGGCGAGAGTTCAGGTTGATTCAAGCCACCGCTAGCTGGATCCATCTTCTTAGCTATTGGAGTCAGGGATTCGATTATTCGTCCCCACAGACGGCGCCAAATTGTGAGGGTTAGATCTCACAATTACTTTAGGAAGATCTCGAAGAGGTTTAGAAATGGGACAAGGTGGGATCGAAACCCGTTAGAGCTAAGATGATAGATAAATGAATTGATTTTATTGATGTTTGTATCAAAAATTGTTTACAAGAAATCGACAAAGAATGATTGATTGAAAGCTAAAGTATTGTTCTATCTCTCTCTCTCTCTCTCTCTCATTTTAGAAGAATCCAACCCTTTCTCACATTCTCGAAGGCTCTCTCTTATAGCAGCTCTTCCACCGAATCAGGTACCCGCCTCCGAGATACTCTCCTCCGAAATCTCGCAACAACCTCCTCTCTTTGACTCATTAAACGACATCGTCCCTCTAGCTTTCTTTCTTTACGACGAATGGGCCTTGCTGAGCCTAAGCCCATTTGTTTCGTCGACCTCTCGCTCATCTCTCTTTTCTTTAATAGGCTCACGAACCTGGGCCCAACAAAAGTCCTTAGGCGGCTGCCAATATTTCCTGAGTGTCATTGATGACTTTAGCAGAAAAGTGTGGGTTAGTTTTTTAAAAAACAAAGAATGAAGCTTTTGTCAAGTTCAGTGATTGGAAAGTAATGGCAGAGAATCAAACGGGAAGAAAGATTAAGAAGTTAAGAACGGACAACGGTCTTGAATTCTGTAACTTCCAGTTTGACGCATTGTGTACAAGTAATGGGATCGTCAGGCATAGAACAGTGGCGTACACGCCTCAACAGAACGGCCTGGCTGAACGTATGAACAGGTCCATTATAGATAAGGTACGAAGTATGCTAAGTGAAACCGGGTTACCGAAATCGTTTTGGGCAGAGGTGATTAATATTGCCGTTCATTTGATCAATAAGTCACTGTCATCTGCAATAAGAGATATGATCCCAGATGAGAAGTGGTACAACAAGGAACCGGAGTATTCTTATTTTAAGAGATTCGCATGCATTGTCTATATGCATACGGATGATGGGAAATTGAATCCACGAGCTAAGAAAGGGATATTCCTTGGTTATCCAGCTGGGGTGAAGGGTTTTAAGATCTGGTTATTAGAAGAAAAACGAACTGTTGTGAGCAGAAATGTCATTCTCAGGGAGGATCTTCTATATAATTCAGCTGATAATGATGACAGCACATCTGGTGATTCCGCAAAGGGTAACAAAAGGGTGGAGCTTGAAGTCAGTGTTTTGGAACAACAAACCGAAACAAGTTCAAATATAGAAAGTGGGCAAGAATCAGCTGCTGCAGGAATACAAACCGTACCTGGTACAGTGGCCGATGATACATAAAGTGAGCCTGAGGGTGATACAGATAGCGAAGATGAATCTGAAAGTACACCGAGTTTGAGAGAGTATATGCTAGCCAGAGATAGAGTAAGGAGAGAAACTTGTATGCCTTTAAGGTTCAGAGATAGTAATCAAGTAATGGAGTTTGCTTTCTTGACAACAGAAGATGGTGATGCGGCTGAGCCGAGTGATTATGCAGAAGCTTTACGAGATAAAGATTGGAAATTCTGGAATTTAGCAATGGGAGAAGAGTTTAGTTCTTAGACTGGAACGTGGAACCTTGTGAAGCCACCTGCAAATCAGAAAAATCATTGACTGTAAATGGGTTTACAAGAGGAAGGAAGGCATACCAAGAGTTGAAAGGGAAAGGTTCAAAGCCATGTTGGTATCTAAGGGCTATTCCCAAAGGGAGGGAATAGACTACAATGAAATCTTTGCTCCGGTAGTCAAGTACGTGTCAATAAGGATTCTGTTGGAGATAGTTGCTTACAAGGACTTAGAGCAGGAGCAATTAGACGTCAAGACAGCTTTCTTGCACGGGGATTTGAGTGAAACTATCTACATGAAGCAGCCCGAAGGGTACGAGGTTAAGGGAAAAGAAGACTGGGTTTGTTTGCTGAAGAAATCGCTTTACGGGCTGAAGCAAAGTCTCAGGCAATGGAACCAGAAATTCAACCAGTTTATGGTAAGTATAAACTTCTCTAGGAGTGCTTGGGATAGTTGTGTATATGTGAAGAAAAATTCTGATGGTTCGTACATATACTTGATGTTATATGTCGACGATATGCTTGTGGCATCGAAAAACAAGCAGCATATTGAAAAATCAGCTAAGTGAGACCTTTGAGATGAAGGATTTGGGCTGTGCAAAGAAGATTTTAGGTATGGAAATCAAGAGAGACAGGTCACGGTTCAGACTGGAGCTATCTCAAAGTGGGTATAGTGAGAAAATACTCAAGGTATTTCACATGGAACAAGCCAAGTCTGTTTTGACACCAATTGGAGTTCAATTCAGACTGAAATCTGCTAGTGAAGATGAGCTAAAAAGGCAGCAAAGATTCATGAAATCAGTTCCATATGCAAACGCAGTGGGTAGTATCATGTATACTATGATTGGAACACGACTTGATGTTGCTTATGGCATAGGACTCGTGAGCAGATTTATGGCAAAACAAGTTAAAGAGCATTGGCTTGCAGCAGTTAAGTTGCTCTTGCGATATCTCAGAGGCACAGTAGAGAAAAAGTTAGTGTTCCAAAGAAGAGAGAATCTGAAGCTATGCGGGTATTGTGATGCTGATTTCGCTTCAGACTTAGATAAGCGCAAGTCACTTACTGGTTTTGTTTTTACACTGGGTGGTACAACTATCTGTTGGAAGTCAGGGTTGCAGAAAGTTGTTTCACTTTCGACAATGGAGTCTGAATATATATCATTTTCAGAGGCGTCAAAGGAAGCTAAGTGGCTAAGGGGATTGCTTGCTGATTTTGGATATGAACAAAAGTAGTTGGAAGTGTTTTGTGATTCTCAAAGTGCGATTGATTTGTCAAAAAAAAATTGCCATCACGAGAGAACGAAGCATATGGATGTAAAGTATCATAATGTCCGAGAGAAGATAGAGGAAGGTTGGCTTGAAGTGTCCAAGATCTCTACTTTGGTAAATCCGGCTGATATTTTTACAAAAGTTTTGCATGTGAATAAGGTTGATGAGGCATTAAAGTTGCTTCATCTACAATCTGAGTAGTAGCTTGGAGAATCCGGGTTCGTGAAATCCACTAGGACATGAGTAGAACAGCTGCAGCAGACTTGAACAGTGGTGAGAAGGCAATGACTTCAAGCCGATTGGTGGAGATTTGTTGAGTGGGCTTAAGTCATTGGCCCAAGTCTGTTAACATAACAAGTATGGATCCGGGTCGGGTCGGGTCTACTAAAGCTGGTTCTTATTCTGGTTTGTTCTAGAGACTTTGGGAAAGCTTGTATCAGTGACGGTGAAGATCGATTCTGTTTTGAGTTTGTTGCAGGATTCAATCAGATTGTTGCTTGCCGTTACTAACTAGAGTGAGCGATGTAGTTATATATCTCTTGTTCATCTTCTCTATTCTTTTATCTTGTTATCATCATACAGAGAGAAAGAGAGAATTGTAGTAGAGAGAGTGTGAGCTCTGTAACTCTGTGTTTGCTTTCTCATCGGAATAGTGGATTTTCGGGCAAGAACTCGGCGTGAGTAGGCTGCCGATTTTGTATCGGTGGAGGCTTAACACGTTACTTCGTGTGTGTCTTTTACTTGTTGCTTTCGCGTCTTGATTCTTCTTCCTCTTCTTGATCAATCTCTGAAACCATCATCAAGTAAAGGTTCTTGTTACAGTCTGAGATCAAACAATATCGCAACAATTATAATTAGTTTAATAATTCATAACGTATATTTAGTCATTTATTAATAACATATATAGTTTTTTCAATCCTTTTTTAATTTCAAAAAATAATTTATTTATCAAACTAATTGATTTATTAAATTATTATTCTAGTTTGCCTTAAATTATTTGAATATATTTTTTAACATTTTTCCCAAGATTTTAATAAATCAGTTAATTTAATAAACTAATAAACAAATAAATTTATTAATTAAATAAAATATTACTGTAAAATACAATCAATATTTTTGTAAAATCAAGGACTCTCTATTTGAGAGAGAGTGTCTACTAAAGGATTAAGTACCGGAGATATTAACGTTTTTCTGCCGGAGTTAGTTTCGATATTACTAAAAACAAAAGATTTCCCATATGTTGGTGAATCTTTTGGATCAAACAAGGTTTTTTACAAAGTTTTCTAGGGTTTTGAGTCGACTTTGAGACGTAAGCCGTCATTCTTCAAACAGAGCAACATGGGAGAACGATTGGATGAAGCTATGCAGTTGATGACCCTGGAAGATGATAAACCACTGGTTCTCAAAAGGCAACCAAAGGTGAGCACTGGCGTAAGGAACAAGTTGAGCATCATTGGGAAGCTGCTCAACCCCTCTAATCAATCGATCAAGTCTGCTATTTATGAACTGCCGAGAAAATGGAGATTATACGAAAGGACAAGAGGGGTTGGTCTGTCTAAAGAGAGTTTCCAGTTTCTTTTTGAATCACAGAAAGATTTGAATAGGGTCTTAGAGGAAGGTGCATGGACGGTCGATGACTGGTCCATGGTATTGGAAAGATGGGTAGAAGAACCTCCTGACGATTATTTGAAGATCATACCAATATGGGTTCGGATTCGTAATGTACCGGTGAATTTCTATACATCGGAAACATTTGAGGAGATTGGAGAATATCTAGGAGAAGTTACGGATGTAGCTTTTGATCCGGAAAAGCCTCAAGCAAACGATTATATTAGAGTAAGGGTTTTGTTTGACATATCCAGACCATTAAAACCCTCCAAGGAAGTTGAATTACCAAATGGCAAAGTGGTGAAAATCTCGTTTGAGTATGAAAGAATAAGGAAAAGTTGTTTTACGTGTCAAAGGCTTACACACGATAAAGCAAAGTGTCCTTGGAATCCTTTGAACCGGCAGTCTTCTGCTACGGTGGGGAGACCTGAAGACATGATTGAGATGAAGAAGCGTCAACCTGTGTTGATGCCGGATGATTCTTTGTTTGGGGTGTTGACGGAAGAGCAAGTTGGCTTTGACATTAATCTTGGACGTATGAAGATTAACAAGGAAGTTCTTGATCAAATGCGAGTGTACTTACAAGCTGACGAAGAATCAGAGAGAAAGATTCGAGAGTCAAGGGTGAGGAAAACAATAGAGGATCTTGAGAATAATCCTCTTGCACAAAAGACTTTATTACGTCTTGAAGTTGCACCCATTGTTACATCGGATATTAACAAAGGAAAGGGGATGGTTTTGGACTTCGAAAAGCAAGAACACTCACAACCAAGAGAAGGAAATTTTATGCGTTTACAACAAGCTTCTTCCGATCCTGTTTTTTCTATTGGTTCTACGGGTGATAGAGATCGGTACTCGGGTACTAGCTCTTTCGGAACCAGTAGTAAAGCAAAAAAGAAAGGTAGAGGAAGACCAGGTGCATGGAAACGCAAAGAGCAAAAACAGAGAGCTTCAGACGTGCTTTTACCGGAAATTAAAGCAACTCCAATTGGTATGATCACTCCATCCAAGAGAAAGGCTAGTGGGGATGATGCAACGGTGACTAAAATTCTCAAACCCAACCAAACTACGGTGGTTCCCGAAGTGGAACCGCTACCATCCCAATAGGTCTCTTGAGTTGGAATTGTCAAGGGTTGAGGAATCCCTGGACAATTCGTCATCTTCGGGAAATGCGTAAAGAACATTTTCCCGATATCTTATTTCTCATGGAGACGAAAAATTCATTTGAGTACGTTTTACATGTTTGCAAAGGTTTGGGTTACGATAATTTACGAGCAGTGGATCCGATAGGAAGAAGCGGTGGTTTAGAAATTTTTTGGAAGAAGTCGGTGAGCATTGACTTTCTACACGAAGACAAAAAATATCATGGATATGAAGGTGAATGCTTTGGGAAAGGATTGGTTTCTATCGTGTATATATGGTCATCCGAAAGCGAAACAAAGACATAACGTATGGGAAAGACTAACGAGAATTGGAATTCAAACAAAAGATTCATGGTGCATGGTAGGAGATTTTAATGAAATTTTGGATAACAATGAGAAGCTAGGAGGTCCTTTGAGGCATTATTTGACCTTTCTACCGTTTAGAAATGTTATTCAAAATTGTGATATGCATGAGGTAATGAGTATTGGAAATGGTTTCACTTGGGGAGGAGTGAGGAATAAGATGTGGATCCAAAGTAAATTGGATCGATGTTTCGGTAACGCTTCTTGGTTTGATGTTTTTCCACAGGCTCAACAAAGGTTCTTACAAAGGTTTGGATCGGATCACAAACCAGTACTAGTTTCTTTGTCCGGAAATTACTCTCGGTTCAGGGGACAATTCCGATTTGATCGGTGTTGGGCAGAGAATCCAGACGTGAAAAATATAATCAATGGTGCTTAGAATGAGGATAATGGTCAGAGAAAAAAAAAGCTATGGACCGTATAGCAAGGTGTCGTCGTGTTATGAGTAATTGGAAAAGAACAAGATTCCAGAAATCAGACGTGCGTATCAAGAATCTTCGGGCAGAGTTAGAAACAGAGACCGATAAGATGCTCCCGAATTTTCAACGTATTAAACACCTTAGAAGGGAGTTGGGGATAGCTTACCGAGAAGAAGAGTCGTATTGGAGACAGAAGAGTCGAGAAAAATGGCTACAGGCGGGTGATCGTAATTCAAAGTTCTTTCATGCCTCAGTGAAATCGACAAGAACACATAACTCATTGAGTTTCTTAGTAGATGAAACAGGAACTGTACAACAATTGTGGAAAAAGCTGAGATTGCTAGTAGATATTTCCAAGACCTATTTTCGACCAACTCTCAGGCCTTTGATGATTCGGTGTTGGACGGTATGCCGGTAAAGGTCTCGAGCTCTATGAATCGAATTCTCGCTAGACAAGTATCGGATGAAGAAATCAGAATAGCGGCGTTTGCGATCAAAAGCGAAAGTGCCCCAGGTCACGATGGCTTATCGGGCTTCTTCTTTAAGAGATATTGGTCGATAATCAAACAACAGGTCACGGGTGAGGTGCAACGGTTTTTTGAGTCTGGAAAGCTGGAGGAAGATTGGAATCACACGCATATTCTGTTATTGCCAAAAGTCTCTCCACCAACACAAATGTCGGAGCTAAGACCCATTAGCTTGTGCATGGTACTTTACAAGATCATTTCAAAGGTTCTCTTGAATAGACTAAAGTTGATGTTACCGAACATTATTTCGCCAACGCAATCTGCTTTCGTAGCTAAGAGATTGATATCCGATAACATCTTGATCGCGCATGAGATTATTCATAGTCTATAAACGATTGAACCGATTGCCAAGAATTTTATGGTACTGAAGACAGATATGTCTAAAGCATACGATAGAGTGGATTGGCGCTTTCTCAAAAGTGTTCTAAGCAGGCTGGGTTTCGATGATGTGTAGACTAATTGGATTCATGAATGCGTGAGCTCGGTTTCGTTTTTAGTTTTGATTAATGGGCAACCATTTGATCGGTGTACACCGAAGCGAGGGATTCGACAAGGTGACCCACTATCGCCATTCCTGTTTGTGCTTTGTACCGAGGCATTAATCCATATTATCTCCAAAGCGGAAAGGGAAAGACGGTTGTGTGGCATCCAGTTTGCTGCCAATGGTCCGAGAATAAGCCACTTGCTGTTTGCCAACGATACGTTATTTGTTTGCCAAGCTACTAAAACTCAAACAGAAGGGTTGCTGGAATGTTTATCGAAATATGAACAGCTTTCGGGTCAGGTAATCAACGTGTCAAAATCAGCCATCACCTTTGGAGGATTAGTCAAAGAGGATGTAAAAGCATGGATACATACGCGAACAGGAGTACTGCAAATAGGTGGATTGGGGAAATATCTGAGCCTCCCGGAATGTTTTAGTGGTTCAAAATGCGAGTTGCTTGGCTATATTAAGGAGAAAGTGCGTGGAAGATTAAACGGATGGTATTCAAAAAATTTATCTCTCGGGGGCAAGGAAATCTTACTAAAATCGGTAGCCTTAGCAATGTCGGTTTATGCAATGTCCTATTTCAAATTGCCGGTAAGCATTTGTCAAAACCTAACAAGCGCTATGATGGAGTTTTGGTGGAATTCACAGGAAGGGCAGAATAAGATACACTGGGTTGGATGGGAGAAGCTAACGTTACCAAAAAGACTTGGAGGTATGGGTTTTTTAGACATCCCATGCTTTAATCAAGCATTGCTTGCGAAGCAAGTCTGGAGGCTTTTACATGAACCACACTCTCTGTTTGCGCAGCTATTTAAAAGTCAGTATTACCCAGATGGGAATGTCTTATCGGCTGTTGAAGGATGCAAAACATCTTATGCTTGGAGAAGTTTTATCTTCGGAAGGGAGCTATTGGTGAAAGGTTTGAAAAGAGTAATCGGAAATGGTGTGGTTACGAAGTTGTGGCGCGATTTGTGGATTTTCGATGGAGCTCCTAGAAGAGCTTACAGCAGAGAAGTATTGTATGACCTGGAGTTACGAGGATCTTTCTTATTGATTCAACATCTCGGAACTGGGACATGGGGAAGCTCAACGATCTCTTGTTTCCACGAGACATAGAGATCATTACTAGAACAAAACCAGTGCTATGTAGGAGTGATTTCTTTTGCTGGTCGGGAACAAGAAATGGGTTATATACAGTACGTACGGGTTACGATCTTGGCAGCCGTTTGAAACATAAAGAATTATTTGCATCAACGGAAGTGGAACCATCTTTAAACAATCTATATGAGAGGTGTTGGCGTGTTAAGACCCAACCAAAGATCAATCAGTTTTTATGGCGGGTTTTAAAAGGTTCCTTAGTCGTAACAGAGAGGCTCAATTCTCGGGGTCTAAGAGTGACTGGCCAATGCTTGTTCTGCGATGAAGAGTTGGAGACGATAAACCATATCCTATTTCTGTGCCCGTTTGCAAGGCAAGTGTGGGCAATTTCAAATATTCTGACGCCTTCAACAGGTTTTGGATCATCGGTGTACACTTATCTTTTCCATCTGTTTCAAACTGAAAGATGTTCGGCATTACCACCTGAAGTGCGCAGAGTAAGTTTTTGGATTCTATGAGAACTCTGGAAGAATAGCAATTTGAAATTGTTCCAAGGAGAATCTGTGGATGCAAGAACATTAGTGAAGATAGCCAGTGATGATATGTTAGAATGGGTGGCGGCTCAAATCACAACAGAGAAGGAGCAAAGATCTAGTGAGGAGGAAGAGATGCCATTGTATCAGGTTAAGTGGCAGAGACCACCTCAGGGAAAATTCAAGTGCAATATAGGTATATCATTCTCGAAAAAACACAAGATTGCAGGAGTTGTGTGGGTGTTAAGAAATAGCAGTGGGGACGTAATGATGCACAGCCGCATGGCGTACACTAATGTAATCTCTGAGTTTGAAGCACAGAGAAAGGGATGGGAATGGGCAGTGGAAGGTATGCACAATTTAAACTATGAAAAGGTTACTTTTGCTGCCTCAACGTCGGAAGTAGTGAATGCCTTGAAAGACCCTTGGGAATGGCCGAATCTATTGGGTAACATTGCTGACATTTTGAGTTTTATAACGAACAAACCTGACTGGTTCTTAGCATATGAGGTACCAAGATGCAACAAAGGAGCTTGGAACATTGCAAGAAGTGTGGTGAATGACTTGAGGCTAAATTCATACGTGGCAAGAGGTGGTCCAAGTTGGCTCACTCAGCTGTTCGAAGAAGAACAGGAAGAATCGTTGCACATGTAACCACCACCGTAGTCTGTCAAGTTTAGAGCTCGGTAGTTTTGGAGTTAGGCAAACGTTCTGCCTCTGTTTCTATCTTATTTCTTTCGTTTGCTCTGTTTTTTGAACTCTTGAATTGGTTCTTTTATTTACTTAATATCAAATCATTTAGACGAAAAAAATAATAAAATATTAATTTTCAGTAATTTTAATTAGTTTAAAAATTTAATAAATAAATTAGTTTTGAAAATACAAAAAAAAAATGAAAAAAGATTATAAATAGACTATATATCCCTATATGTTATTAATAAATAAATTTGTTTAATAATTAAAATAAAAAAATTAGTTTGAAACTCAATAATATTAATAATTTAATTAATAAATTAGTTTTGAATTAGTTTAATTATTAAGTTAATTTAAATAACTGAATTTCAAAACCACTTTATTTATTAATTTATTAAATTAATTTATTGGATACAAACTAATTTATTTAATTATAAAATTAATTTAAGAACTAACTAATTTATTAAATTATTAAACTAATTTATAGAAATGAAAAACTAACTAGATATATTGATGTGTGAGAAAAAATTTTATGAGAATATTAACTAGCCTAGTTGGTAAAGCATGTTTGCATAATATGAGAGGTAGGGGGTTCGAAACTCGGTTAAGTAGTGTCGGAAGTTAAATATGATTTAACGGTTGACTTTTGTTAGGCTCTTTTTGGCCTGGTCAACGAAAGTTTGGGATTTAAATGGCCAAATTTTAAAAGTTGAGGATTAAAATGGCTTAAGTGAAAGTTCAGGATTTTTTTGGCCAAAATTTGAAAGTTGGAGATTTTTTAAACATTTTTTCCTATATTATATATATATATATATACATACAAAAATCTGGTAGAAATTAGCAATACAATGACGTTTTTAGTTTTTAAAACACCCATGCAGCATGAAGAAATGCAACATATCTATCTAAACCTCTAAAACACCCAACACCGAGAAATCAGACACTCAGGACCGTGTCTAAACCACCTAATTTGTTCAATTTTACCTAAGTAATTAGAAGGATCATGTCTACCATATTCTCTCCATTGTTTTTACACATGTGTGCATATAAGATCAAAAAGAAATGCATGGAGATTCAAGGAGATAAGGTGAAGGTGTAGAGCCAGACTAAAGATGAGTTTGGTCACTCAGGATTACCGAAAAGGATGGTAGAAAAATAGGGATGTAATCCTGAATGTTGGGTGTGATTTCCTGATTTCAAGTTCTTGGATTAAAGTAATTAAGTTCATTAGTATGCCAGATAAATAGAGTTAATAACACTTTAGACAAAAGTCTGAGTTCCAGAGATTTCTGGTGGGGATTTTGGTCATGAGTTATTCTGGTTTGCATGCGCTAAAAGCTCAAGTGAAATGGTCAATGAGAATATAAATAAAGTGCAATGTGCAGAGGTAATAGCCTGAAATCATCATCAAGCATAAATAATCCATAAAACTGACTCAATAAAAACATCAAAATGACTCAAACATCACACCAAAAGAAAAAGAAAAGCGTAAGTAACCTCCCTCAGACTTATCTCACATTGTCTCAGTGTGAAACAAATCCTAGGAAGGGATAAGTATCAAATAACAAGAAAAATCAAAATAAAAAGAAAAAGGAAACTAGAATGAAAAGAAAAATAAAAAGAAACCACTGAGCTGCTCGGGAGGTGCTTGGCGTGAAGTCGCGATGATATATTGTGTTTCCGGGACAAGTATTGATCAATCCTAGATAGGGATCGATCGATCCCTGTCCTTCTATTTGGGGGCATTTTTTCTGCAATACTAAAGCTAAAAACACGAAAAACGTCAAAAGCACCAAAAACCAAAGCACAAAAACGAAAAATACTACAAATCTAGCTTAAAAAACTACCTAGTGGATTGCCTCCCACACAACGCTTGTTTAAAGTCTCGAGCCTGACTGTAGTGCAGATGGATCAGTCTGGAAGGGTCTAGGAACTCGCTCCGAAGCAAGCTCCACCATCAAAAATCTTCACATAAAGGATGTTTTTCATCAATTTCTTCACAGCAACTTTGCCCTTCTCTTTAAACTCTGGTGTAAGGATTTGAATTTCCCTTTACGCTTCACCTTGTACTCAATCACACTTCCATCGTATCCTTGAGGGATCAATGTCAACTCAGAATCCTCCTTAACCGCATCCTATTTCTACTTCTTCTTCTTGGTTTTGAGTTTTCTCACAGTAGAATGAACGTCTCCATCCAGGACTTTTTTTGCGTTGTTCTTTTCAGCAATCTCCAATGTGTCTTTACTCAATAAATCATGCTCTTCGTCAATTTGTGACAAGGAAATATGAAACAAATCCTTGGTGTAAGGTTCCTTCACGGACTCCTCAATCACATCATGCAATGTATCCACCCAAAATGTATGCCTACTAATGGTAGGCTTTTTCGTCGACTTCTCGAGGTTAAAACGCACATCCAGTTTCCCCAACTGCAGATCAATTTGACCATTATGAACATCAATCATCGCTCTAGTAGTGGACAAGAATGGTCTACCCAAGATTATAGGATCCTTGGGTTCTTCGTCGAACTCCAAGACTACGAAATCAGTGTATACATAGTCTTTCCTAACACCAATAAGGATGTTATAGAGAATACCTACTCGCTTTCGAATTGATCTATCAGCAAGTATCAAGGACATCTTTGTGGGCTTATAGTTCACCATATTTAGCCTCTGTGAGACAGACATCAGCATCAAACTAACTCCAGAGCCCAAGTCACACAGACATCTCTCGAAGGTAAGAGATCCAATCCTGCAAGGCAAAACAAAAGGACCTGGATCTTCGCGTTTCTCCGGTGCGATATTCTGAAGAATTGCACTACACTCTGCGATTTGAAAGAATCTCCTTCATGTACCTCTTAAGAGAAGGTACCATCTTGACTGCTTCTACGAAAGGCAATCACACATGTAATTCTCCGACAATATTCTTCAACTTCTCATACTCGCGTTCCTTGATCTTTTGACAGGGTCTAGAAGGGTATGGAGGCTTGGCAACATAAGGCGTGAGTGGTACATACTCTTCTTCAACCTCCTCTGATTCGATTCATCGAGAAAATCTAATGAACCCTCGTCAAGATAGGGATCGATCGATCTTGGGGCAGGGATCGATTGATCCTTGTCCTTCTGTTAGGAGGCCTTATTAGCCAAGGATCGATCGATCCTAGGACAATGATCGACCGATCCTTGTCCTTCTGTTTTGGACGACTTTTTTTACCTCTTTTTCACTTTGCACTGTACTAGCATTGCAGTATTCCTTCGGATTCTTCTCTGGTTTGGTTGGAATAACATCTGGTGGAGCTTTGTTGCTCGCAGAAGTCTGAGCAACCTCTGTTTCCAGCGTCTTCATTCAAACACTCATAGCGTCAAACTTTCCATTGAGATCACTGTACATACTATCAACTTTATGATTGATTTCTGTATCAGACTTGGTCTGATTTTCCAACACTTGGTGTAGCATTTATTTTAGATCACTATTTTCAGAATATGAAGATGATGCTCCTTGGTTATGATTTTGATACCCCGACTGATAGTTATTCTTGGATCCTCCTGAATCAAACTGCTTCTGTTGATAGCCATTGTTTCCGAAATCACCGCTCTGATTCTGATTCTTTTATCCGGAGTTGAATACACTATGATTCTGTTGGTATGGCTTGGTCTAAAATTGGTTATGTTGGTTGAAACCTCTATTACCAAAGTTCTCTTGACCTCCAATGTAATTCACATCTGCTTGTCCACCAATCAGCTCTTCAGACATGAATTCATGATACATCTGTCCCAATTTCTGCTCTTGAAGCACAAGTGCATCATTTTGTTCCCCAACAAAGTATACTCCTTGCTGATCTCTTCTCATTAGCTCATCGAGCTTTGACTACAGATCATCAATTCTCTTCGCATCTGATGATACAACCCCTCTATCGCGATCAAAATTGGATCTTCGCTTAGCTTGGTTGTTCTCCATATTATTCACCAGCGTATAAGCTTCCTCTACAGTCTTAGTCATGAAGTCACCATTGCTCGCGGTGTCCATAGCATTCTAATATTTCTCTTCAACTCCATTGTAGAAAATGTTGAGGAGATTCCAATCTGTGAAACCATGATGGGGACAATCATTGTTGTACTCCTTAAATCGCTCCCAAGCTGCATGAAAGCTCTCAGAACCCAACTGGTGAAATCCAGCAATCTTGTTTCGGAGAGACATAGACCGTGATTTCGTAAAAAAATGCCCCCAGAAAGGCAGCATTGAGCTCGTTCCAAGTCTTCAAAGAATCAGGCTCTAGATTGTTTTACCATTTCATAGCTTTGTCATTCAATGAAAAATGAATAACCTACATTTCAGAGTTTCAGCAGGTACTCCGTTGTGCTGGATAGTATTGTAGATGGCTTCAAACTTTTCCAAGTGGTGCATTGAGTTCTCGGATGGCAACCCATGAAAATGATTCTGCTGCACCAGGTTAATGAGACCAGTCTTGATCTCAAAGTCTCTCCTTTCGATGGGAGGCGAACGAATCCCAGCACGATTCGCATAGTATGCCTCGGGAGTATCATATTGCGCCAGAGTCACCCTCTGCTGAGGTTTATTTGCGCAACATTCTGTTGGCCAATTTGCTGAGCACCAGCATTAGCACAACCTCCAACAGGTGGGTCACCTCCTGGAAGGACTCTAGGAAAAAGAGGATTTTGATGAACTTGAAGGTTCTCCATGTTGTCACCCATGATTACCGCGAACTCAAACTCTTCAATAACCTCCAGCAGCTTCTCCTTCTTCTTTTGTCTCTCTAAACGCCAAGGTTCATGCTCAAAATCGAGAAGAATCACGATTCTTTGGCTTCTAGTATGAAGCATGTTCATGCACCTCAAAGCACAAAAACAAAGAAGAAAAAGAAGAGATTAAAAAATAAAGGAAAATGTCTTAGGCACGCAATGATCCTAAGTTTTAAGACGACCTATTGGTCCCCCAGCGACGGCGCCAGAAAACTTGATAGTTTAGGTTTTTGCCCGAGAAAACACTGCAAGCGCACAGATAAGTACGTTGCAGTGGTTTCGGGATCGAATTCACATAGACCAAAGGTATCACGTAAGACTTCAGATCAAACGCGGGCTAAAGCGAAAATGATGATTTGGTAAAGATGTAATAATTTGAAATTCAAGAAGCAAAGCAAGCAAACAAATGACAGTGGGATGTAAATCAATCAAAGAAGAGCTGGACACAGGGTATTCTCAGGGAAACATTTCATTGTTGATTCAAATTGTTGATCAGGGACCAAGTTTTAAACCGTCTTGAAATCAAACACAATTATAGAATTGATCTACTTCCGTAGTATCAATTCCCTATGTATTAGAAACCTTGAAACTAACTTCCATTGACTCTTGGATTCTAATCATGCATTCTAAACAGGTTTGATAGGTTCACAATTCACTTAAACATCAATTTCCATTGGCTTAAGATAAATTCTTCATTTAGGATTCATTCATTCATTTAATCGAACACTTTCCAGGCGTTAAACAATCTAAGATCAGAAACTAAGTGATCAAGTTAATTTCAGCATTAAGAACAATCCTAGATGAANATGTCAACAATTCATGTAATCCCTATGTGAGAACCCTAAACCCAACAAACGAACTACTCGCTCATGATCAAAGAACAAACACAAATCGAATCAGAGAGAGACATGATTGTATTGATCAAAAATAAAGAGTAAGGGTTCA
>OVAN01007885.1:2766-18998 GCA_900406275.1 Anastatica hierochuntica | reverse complement strand
TAACATTTTGATGATAATTTATCCGCGCATTGCGCAGAGAACCATCTAGTTTCTATATATATGTTATATAGGAAGTCGCTCGCTTACGTGTCGCACTCACAGAATTTGCGGGTGACGTGACGCAATTCTGGAGCTCGGCGATTTTTATTTTATAATTCTGAAAAATATGTTTTTGCCTATGTGGCATTCTCTTATTGGCTATCTCTTATTTTTGGTTTTAAAAAATAGTTCACCTCCCATAAAAGACTAAACTAACCCTACTCAAAATTCTAAAAATAATAAATAATCATATTAATATGGTGTATTAATCGTTTGCTCCATTACTTTATACAAGATTTTTGATTATTCGATTGGTATAACATTCACTCTCTAAACCTATAATTTAAAATCATAATTGTTCATACAAAATACATCTTAGACTTCATATAAAAGCTAAAGTCCCTTCACGAGAGAACACCCATCTCGATCATATAAGAAAAAAATATTTAGTTTGTTATTATTATTTTTTTAATTAGAAGATTCAGTTTGTTATTTAGTTATGTTTCCAGCTGTAAATTGGTTTTGGTTGGTTTGGTTGGATATAGATTTCCCTCTTGATTAGTCTCAAGTTAAGCTCATACCATTATTTTAATATTATTGGGTCTTTTTGTTATGTAAAGAAAAATGGTGTTTCGATATTAAGTTATTGATGTTTGCGGTAAATATAACTACAGAGTAAAAGTTCATACATTTGTTTATGCAAATAATTACACAGTAGATTTGATTGCTTTTTGATATATATGAACATACACATAAACACAAATCAGAAAAACCAAATGTGATTAAAAATGAAAAGATAAAAAAATCAAATTTGAGCTATAAATTATGTGCAATTCAATCTAAAAACAAAAACCAAAGTAGAATGAAATGGAAAAAAAAAATCTAAAAAACTGTGAAATAAAATCAAAATAAATTATTTCCTAAAAGAAGAAGAAGCAAAAAACCTTAAAAATTAATCTTTATAGGATAAGAATTACCCCCAAATGGTTTACTTTTGGTTTTCGGTAATTTTACTTTTAAAAAAAACTATTTTTCCATTTTGTACGACACAATATAGCGAACAAGAGTTTACAAATAAAAAAAAGGGGTCGGTTTATGTTTTTTAAGATCAATTTAGTGAAAATTTGCCTTGCCCGTGTATCCGCACGAACCACCACCTAGTGTATTTATATATATCGGAGCGGACATCCGTTTTTCAAAATTTTAATATTTGTGATTAGCTCCATTTTTAACTGATCTTGATTTTTAATATTTGTTTTGCTCCAAAAAAATACGATTATCTAGATTTGACTGATGGAATCTGAGCTGATAATGATTTGAAGCCAATATCACGAATATTTTGTAAAATATTGATGCTCTGAGCCTTCCACGCTTACTTTTTTTTTGCTGTTTAATAATTTTGTGGACTGCTGCTGCTGTGATCGGAACGCCGTCGACGGCGATGCCCTTACCGAATCTCTAATCGGCGACAACAACGCGATCATCTCGCCGTTGAATTGTCACTTGATGGCCCTTTCTTGCCGTGATACGCTTCGCCTTATCTTCAAACGGCTGACAGTTTCGGATCTAGCTCGAGCGAGCTGTGTCTGCAGAGTTTGGAACTCCGTCACCACAGAGGAAGATGTAGTGGTTGCGGCTTTCACGGCGCCATGGAGGATTAGGGAACTTGTGGGAAGACCTTCTTCTGCTTCGTTCTGGAGAGATAACGGGATCTGGAAATTCGCTCTATCTCATCGGATTTCTCGTGGAGACAGTGTGACAAGCCTCGCCGTTAAGTACTCTGTCCAGGTACCTACTGCTTGGATTTTCATTTTACAGGAATTAGAATTATAAATGTAATCTAGATGTTTTGCTATTAGGAAATTTCTTTTGATGTATTGCATCTGTTTAGATCTATTTGGGACCGAAGATACGAGAGATTGTGTAGAGATCAAGCTTTTCTGTTATCACAAACTAATGAGTTTAACTTGAATATTACACCTTTTGCTTGAATGATATAAGGTTATGGACATAATGCGTCTAAACAACATGATGAGCGACCATGGTATTTACTCAAGAGACAGACTGCTTATCCCGATTATCAATCCAAATATTCTTGCAAATGCCACCTGCTACATAGAGCTAGACAAATATTCCAACCGAGAAGTAGCCGTGCTTTACCTTGAAGGTGGACCCAAGAGAGAAAAACCAGTATCTGGTATCAACAATCTGTCAACCTTATCCTCCGATGGAAAGCGGAGGCTAATTGATTCTCTAAGGAGAAGCATGCAAGTCGATGATGGAACCGCTCAATACTACTTGGCTATCGCTGAAGGAGATCCTAGATCCGCATTATCCGAGTTCTCAGCTGATCTCAGGTGGGAGAGGCAATCTGGTATCAACTAGGCTTGGCAAAGAAGCTTCTGGATGGCTGAGCCAAGAGAGATGAGTGTTAAGTCATTGATAAGGCCTAAGCTGCTTTTGTTGTTAAAGCTCAATTGAACACATTATGATAGTAAAATAAGAGTTTTCGATTGTATAGATAACTTAAACTCAGGTATCGATTGTACTTATAGATTATTAGTATGGAATTTGTTCCATACTTGCCTCTCTTCTTTTCTTATTGATCATTTGGTAAGCTTTTTTTCTTTCTTTGTCATCTAAAATCCTATTAGTGGGTGTTCAGGGGATTTTTTGGTGATTCCACGTGGACAACCCTAAGGAATGATGGACGAAAGAGATATTTCATTAATAGTTTGAAAATAGGCTCATAGTCATTGATACAATAATTAGTGTTGATAATTCTAAAGGTAGCTCGTATTAGTTCTTGGATGTTGGTTGGCTAGAGCTCGAAGTTCTCTGGTAGTAGCCGTTTAACCATGAGATCATAACTCGACCAAGGAGCCATAGCTCGACCATGGAGCCATGGCTCGTGACCATGGCTCGTCGACTATCAATGTAGCATCGTCGGTGCATATCTCCTAGACCAAATCAGTGTCATTGGGATGGACAATATTGCCAGTAGTGGTAACCTTATGAGCCATGGTAATTTGATCGATGGTAACTTCCACCCGTGGTGGAGTTGGTGGTTTTGATTATGAGTTGTGCTCTCGTAAGAGTTACCTACGTATCCTTTGTAAGGGATCAAGCCAATTGTAGTTTATAAGATATCGATCAGAGGGTTTTGTGGCCTCCGACGATGATGTAAATCTCGTCAGCGTGGTTCGTGAGCATCACCAAGAGGTAGAGATGTCAAACCGGGTCCTGGACCGCGGGCCGAGCCCAAATAAAGTGTTTATTTGGCGGGTTTGGACATTAAAAAAGTTGTCCACAAATTTGCGGGCCTCAACGGGTCTGACCCGTTTACAAATGGGTTTGTTGGGTTAAACCGCTTCGGTCAAGCGGGTTTGCGGTTTTCTGCAAAATAGAACTTTTTTCGCATTCGGTGTCTCAGACATAGAGATGTATGGCTAAGGAAGATCTCTCTCTCTCTCTCTCTCTCTCTCTCTCTCTCTCTCTCTTCCATGGTTGTTCTCTCGCTTCTTCTTCTTCCATGGTTGTTCTCTCGATTCTTCTTCAGATGATGGACCATCAAATTAAAAAATATTTAATCTTTATTGAGTATCTTGAACAACCATGGAAGAAGAAGAAGCTACGAAGAGAGATTCGTTACGCGATTAGAGAGAAATGGTGGAAGATTGAATCTTTTCTTGCTTAACCGATTACGCATGTGGATCTTGTTTAGGTTACGCCCATGGAAGATGGAGCTTCAGCGAGTCCTTCTCCATCATCGAGGGCAACTCCAGTGTCGATGAATCATCACAACTAAGGTCGCTTTGTCTCAGAGCTAAAGTCAGTTTCAAACCATCGAATAGATGCTTAAGGAATCATTGTCATATGGTTCATGTAGAGTCGTAGACTACTAAAGAGATTTCGAATCAGATTGTGTATCCTGAAGTTCAGGACCTGAACCATACTTTCTTGTAAATTCTCTCAAAGAATGGCTACAGTCACTAGTTTTGTTTGTTCAATTTGATACAAAACAATTGGTTGGAGCTTCTCATTGTCCCTCCAGGGCTCTATGGTTGATGACAAGAAGCTGTAAGCTTAAAGAATCAATGTGTCATTAACGAAAGATTTATGTTCGAAAGATTTATGTCCAGAACTCATAAGGAGAAGCCACTGATTTGTAAGTAGCAGCTTCCATAGTTGATTTTAGCTTCTAGAATTGGAACATAAGTGCTTGATTCAGTGTGTTAGTGCATTTAGATCATTGGATGAAGAATTATTGATGCCTTAGTTATTTGACTGATTCATATCCTCTTCATTGTTCTCATCAAATTTAAAACAAATAGAAACTAAGTTAACTATTACTAAATAGACTTAACAACATCTGACTGATCTCTTTGTATGTGTCTTATTTATTGAACAATTCCGGTTTTATATGTGTAACAATTATTAGTTTATTACTCAAAGTACATAGTTAAGCAATTGAATTAACTCAATTAACTAATTAAGCACCATACGGTCCATAAAATTTTAAACCTTTGACACCAATTAGAGTGTTTACTCTTAAATATTAATTAATGACTAAATACTTCAATAGATCTATACTTCAACTTAAAACTAAACCCTAAGTTCTTAAGTCTTAAGACTCTTAACGACTCAAAGTTGGATTCTTTGGAACCAAGTCACGATCCAACGTTTTGAGAGGAGGCAAAGACAAAATTACAGAGCAGATTGAGACAGAGCTTGAAAATGAAGAGGATTCTATAATGGTAAGTCACTAAGTTGATTCACTCTCTGCTTTATTTAAATTCTCAATGTTACATGATTCAATGATAAGTTGATTCACTCTCTGCCATAATTCAGAAGACTTCTCCACTTTGCGTTCAATTGATCTCGAGTCCCAAATAATCATTGATGCTGAGAATGTGAAATATGAAGGGAATTATGGCCATGATGGATCAGATGCTTCACAACCACGTAAAAGTCATAGAAGAAGTATCATTAATGAGGGTAGTGAATCAGATGACGATGATTACGATTTTACTAAGCGAAAGGAAAAATAGAGTGCGGTCTCTGATGATGACGATATGATTTGTATTAGTAAGAGAAAAAAAACAGTATTTAAGAGTATCAGATGATGATGATGGTCTACATAATAGGAAAAAGAAACAGTTTGTGGTTGAGGATGATGGTGATAACCTGCGCAGGAGGAAGAAGAAGCAGTTTGTGGCTGAAATGGATGATGATGATGATCTGAACAAAAGAAACAAAAAGTAGTACTTGGATCATAATAAGAGGAAGAAACATCCTTGTGACGATGAAGACCGTGATGATAAAGGACAGTCATCGAATAAGAAACAGAGAAGACGATTCTCGGATATCTGGGAAGATTTCATAGTGATTACTAAGCAAGATGGCACAGAAAAAGCGCAATGCATGCATTGTAAGAAGGAATATGCTCATGAATCCCACAAAAATGGTACTAATTGTTTAAGACGCCATCGTAGTAAATGTAATCTCACTGCTAGAAACAAAAGCGTTGGTCAAATGATGATCAATGCAGAGGCAAAGTTACAAGCACAAAAGATTGATCATTCTGTTTTTCGTGAGATGGTTGCTAAGTGTATCATTCAGCATGATCTACCATTTTCTTACGTTGAATATGAGAGGGTTAGAGCTATTTGGAAGTACTTGAATGTTGATGTAAATTTTATCAGCAGGAACACAATTGCAACTGATATTTACAAGTTTTATCTGAGTGAGACAGATAATTTAAAAAGAGAGCTCACTAATCTTCCAGGAAGGATTAGTTTCACCTCTGATTTATGGACTTCAATCACTCATGAGGGATACATGTGTTTGACAGCACATTACATCGACAGAAATTGGAAACTGAACAATAAGATTCTTGTGTTTTGTGCTTTACCTCCTCCACATACAGGTACACAGTAAGCTATACAACTTTTGGAGTCTTGGGAAGAATGGGGAATCAATAAGAAAGTTTTTTCGATCACGCTAGATAATGCTAGTAACAAAGATACAATGCAAGAATTTGTGAAATCTCAGCTCATGTTGCGGAATGATTTGTTGTGTGGAGGAGAGTTCTTTCATGTTAGGTGTTTAACTCATATTCTTAACCTGATTGTTCAAGACGGTCTTAAAGTGATTGGCGATTCCTTGTATAAAATCAGGGAGAATATCAAGTATGTTCAAGCTTCTGAATCTCGTGAGATACTATTTGGCAAATGTGTTGACTCTGTGGGTATAAGTGTGAAGGCTGGTTTGATACTTGATGTGCCAACTAGATGGAACTCAACTTACATGATGCTTGATAGAGCTCTCAAGTATCGAGATGCTTTTAGTTACCTAAAAGAGATTGATAAGAAACACTACAAGTGTAGTCCTAGTGATGATGAATGGAATCGGCTGAAGGAGATGTGTGTTTTTCTGGAGCCATTTAATGGGATCACACGACTTATATCAGGTTCGACGTATCCAACTTCAAACTTGTATTTCATGCAGGTTTGGAAGATCCATAATTGGCTGCAAATGAATGAAACAAGTAGAGATGAAATTGTCAGAAAAATGGTCGTACCCATGAAGGAGAATTTTGATAAGTTTGGGAAGAAGTTAGCGATATATTCGCAATGGCTATCATCTTTGATCCACGATTGAAGCTTACACTTGTAAAATATCGTTTTCAAAAGTTTGGTATGAGTTCTTGTGAAGCAAAGATGGAATACTTGAGTGGTAAACTGCGTAAGTTTTTTGAGGCATATGATAGCAAGCCAAAGACGACATCACCATCTACACAACCACGAGAAAGTAATCAACAAAAAGAAGATGATGGAGGAAAAAAGGGAGTTTTGGCAATTACGATGTAAATGCCTCTTCTTCATCATTTATGTTTCTTATGATTTGCTCATTTATATTTGTGACCTAAGCATTTCAATATGATATTATCAGGATTTTTTTCGCTTTTCGCAAGTCAAATGTTGTTGTTAGTGGAAAGCATGCTCTGGAATTGTATCTTGATGAGCCGCCGTTAGATGTGGACGAATTTAAGAGTCTGGATATCCTAAAATATTGGAAGGATAACTCTAAAAAATAAGGTGAATTGGCGTCAATGGCATGTGATCTCCTTAGCATCCCTATAACAACAGTTGCTTCAGAATCATCTTTTAGCATCGGAGCTCGAGTTTTGAATAAATACAGAAGCCGACTTCTTCCAAAAAATGTTCAAGCTCTTATTTGCAGTCACAGTTGGTTAAAAGGTTTTGAAGCATATGAAAACGGTAATACAATAATTTTTTCCTTTTTTATTATTTTATAGTTATACAATGAAAAAATTTAAATAATTCTCCTATTTTTTTTGTGACATGTAGAAGAAGATGAAGTGTTTAATGGTGAAGATGATGCATTCCCTTCAATTTGATGATGAGGATGAATGATATTCTAGTTTCAGTTTCGAATCGTACTTTATTTCAATTAAACTAGCTGACTTCTAGTTTGGGTGTTTTGATTTATTCTTAATGTCTTTTAGAACACTTGGTGTTGCTTTTGATTTTCTAAAAACTTTATTATTGCCTTATTGGATTCATCGTTTGTTTTACTTGGTAGTGCATTGTTGCTTCATTTTAGTAACAAACATACAATACATGAATCATGTGCTGAGATCGGTGGAATGGATAATAACACTATTAACAAAATCATTATTATAACACTTATTCTTCAGTGTTAAAACGAGAGAGAATCAAAAGTCAAACGTGACAATAACACTTTCATTAAGCAGAGAACAATTTTAATTATCATTATTATAATAAAGGAACATTTTTTTGGTAATATCCGTTCAACTCGCGGGCTGGCCCGCAAACCCTTTAAGCTATGCAGGTCGGGTTTGGACATGATATTTAAAAACCGCAACCCGCCGCGGTGTTATTAGACTTCTCGATGCTGTTCATGGGCATCACCGAGAGTTCTTAGAGATTAGAATTACCTCGTAAGTCACACGTCGGGAACATGTTGATGAATAGGATCTTAGGGGATTGATTATTATGTGATAGAGCACCGGTTGAGCATAGAGGTTCAACTATATTATGGCAGTCTCTGTATCCAAGATGGGTTGGCAGGTTCCAACTGATTGACTAGCTATTATGTCCCTGTGGCTGTCTGGGACTGCTGCCTTAATTTTTCTAGGGCTAATTGTGGCTGAGAGGTGCCTCTCATGAATATAGTTGTGATATTGGATCATTTCTAATCTTGTGAGTCGATAAGAGTCCTCGTTTTAGGGTTTATGAGCTCCATATGTATAGATGTCTCTAATTAGTATTTCTATATCTTTTAATAAATATTAGAATAATTACCAATTGATTTCATCTTAGGAATAAGGATAATTTAATTATCTGATAATGCATAATCTCAGGAGAATATTTTGTCTAGCTATAACTTTGAACGCTGGCTTGAGCCATGTCTTTAACATCGTGGCCATGGGTTAAGCCTTGGTCTCTCTGAATATTGCCAAGGTCCATGCAAAGCCAAATCTATCCAATTTGGTTCCGAACATATCTTATGTTCATATCTTATGTTCTATGAATAAGAATTGCGTCATCTCTATAGACATTTGGCTAGTGATGAATCTGGATCCACAAAGGTATTTGCATGAGATAGGTGGGATATGTTCTTCTGCTCCATTGATCCATAACTAGCATCTAACCTCTGTAAGTATATATACCTACTTTTAAAACTGCTACTATATGCTCTGATTTGAAGAAGAAATTTACAGAGCCATCATAATTAATTTGCCCCTCTACTTTACCACTGAGCTTCCACACCTTCAGCATAGTGTTACGTATACCAATGGGAGATTGAGCTTGAGGGTTTACACTTTTTACAATGAGACATAGCTTGTGCGATTTCTCAAACTATTGTCGAGCGTCTTGAGGTACAGACCAGGATTCATGATCTTCTCCAAGCCTTAAGCTCTGCATCGCGTACCATAAGCATTTCTAAATCTTCACTTTGGCCAATTGCTTCGCCATGGAAAACTCTAATTTGTTTTGTTTTTTTATTTTTTTTCAATATGACGAAACAAGTCGATTTAGTTTAGTTTTGAATGTAAAATAGTTACAATAGAAAACTTTGTAATTAAGCAAACATTAGCTGGTTTATGTGTATATTCATGTCATGTGAATGTTATCACAGTAATATAACATAAAATCTATGTTATTCTAGTCATTATAGATTTAATTAGAGTCATTCCAAGTAATTCCTCTAATTTTTTTTTAATATTTATGTTTTGTTTTTTTTCATATGTAATGTTTTTAAAATCGAACTGGTCCAGAGTTCGGAGCGGATTCGACCGCATATAGGAAATATGTCAGGTTGGATCAATAATAAACCAAAGAAAATTTGACTGGTTAAAAGATTGGATTAAACTGGTACAGAGCCAGATACTGATGAACTGTTGAACCGAATTAAAATAGAGTTCAATTCTTAAACTTGAAATCTAATTTATTTGATTAATTATTATATATTTTTTTGGTCGGAAACAACACTTTGTTGATAATTAACTTCAAGTAGAAGTACAGAGCTGAGCAACATCTCTCTTAGCCAAACAATCGGCGTCATTATTGAAAGAACGAGAAATAAAATGGAAAGCTATTGAGGAAAACAAAGAAGAAACATTACGAATATCACAGAGGATTTCGAAGATATCAATGTGAGATTCCTCCTGTAGCAAGAGTTGTACCAAGACTTGAGAATCAGAGAAGATAGTAATCTCCAAAAAGCCTTGAGAGATAGCCATTTGAGTGGCTTTTAACACTGTCCAAGCTTCAGCCTCTAACACGGAGGCAACATTCAACTTGAGTTCACTGAATTCTCCCAGAATAAGATCCGTATCAGAACGGAATATGTAGCCTATACCAGAAGCTGATCGTGAGCCATGCCAAGAAGCATCCATGTAACAACCCACTCCAGCCCATGATGGAGGAGAGGAGACAAGACAGTGATGTGTATGTCGTGTAGGGGTTGTGACTTGTTGTGCAAGAAACCAATGCTTAGCATCAAGGGAGGCTTTAAGAACAATCTCTCTCTCGTCAGTAATGACCCGAGTAAACAGCCACTTGTTACGTGAGGTCCATAAAAGCCAGCATATCAAAGCAACTAGACAAACATTTGACAAACCCGTCGGAGGTAGATTCAGTGAAGTCACATTTTTCCGAAGCATTTCTTTGAGTGATGGTGTAGAGGTAAAGGTGGGGATGGAAATAGGAGCTAGTTCCTAGACCTTTTGAGCAAAGAAACAGTGGAGGAGTACATGATCCTCTGTTTCGACTTCTCCGCATCGGAAACAGAGTCCATCCTCAATAATGCCACGCCTTTGAAGCTGCGATCCTACTGCTAATGCACCCGTAAGTGCTTTCCACAAGAAGGTCCGAATCTTGGGCATCGTTTTGAGTTGCCACATATAGCGATTCCAATCAAAGTCATCGTGGGAATGATGAGCCTTGTCCACTAGAAGCTTATAAGCAGTTTTAACTGTGTATTCTCCACGTTTGTTGGGTAACCACATGAGTTTATCAGGTCCTGGACATGAGCTCAAGGACAACTTCCTAATGTGATCCACCTGTTGTGGAAGAAGCAAATCAATTATAGGCCACAACCATTGCCTCGTAAGAGGGTTTATGAGATCTTTAACCAACAGATTCCGATGCGGTAAAGTGACAGGTCCAAAGGCTTGAAGAGGAGCGACCCTTGAGAGCCAAGGATCTCCCCAAACCGAGACAGAGGCACCGTCGCCAATAAGCGAGCTAATACCTTTAAATAAAACATCTCGACCAGCTAATACACTCCTCCAACCGTGTGACATTTGAGCTGGTACTTTGACTTTTAGGAATGTAGTATTATAGCAGTACTTACCAAGTAATACCCGGGAGACTAATGCATTTGGACAAGTCACCAACCTCCACCCAAAGTTACCAAGAAGGGCATCATTTTGAGCTTGAATATCCTTAAAACCGAGTCCGCCTCCTGCCTTAGCTTGAGCCATTCGGTCCCAAGAGACCAAAATTATCTTTGTTTTATCAATTTTATCATCCCACCAAACCTAGTGAGTGTCGATTGCATCCGCTTGGTGAGAGAAATGGGTAGTTTAAAACACGTCATTGCATAAGACGGAATCATGGAAAGAACGGACTTAAGCATA
Source organism: Anastatica hierochuntica (assembly GCA_900406275.1). Lineage (NCBI taxonomy): Eukaryota > Viridiplantae > Streptophyta > Magnoliopsida > Brassicales > Brassicaceae > Anastatica > Anastatica hierochuntica. The sequence continues at coordinate 7,765 of OVAN01007885.1, read as the reverse complement.
ATCTCCTTACCGACCGTGGATAGAAAACGATTTGACCATCCCAATGCTTTTTGCTTAATTTTATCCACTATACTCATAAAAATATCTCTCTTGCGCCGGCTAAAATTTATTGGTAAACCCAAATATTTACCCGTACCTCCATCCTTGTGAATATTTAGAATCCTCTTCGCGACAAGACGACGGGTAGGAGGTGTCTTGGAAGAGAAGGTGATGGTAGACTTGTTCTTATTGATCTTCAGCCCCGAACGACAGAAGAACATGGTGTCATCAGCAAACAGTAGATGATTCACCATGGGACAATGGCGTGAAACACGTACACCGGGCAAAATACCAGACTCTTGTGCGCGATGACAAAGTCCCGAAAGAACTTCGGAGCATATAACAAATAAGCAAGGGCTTAGAGGGTCACCTTGGCGTAGTCCCCTGGATGGAGAAACAGATCCACGAGGAGCTCCATTAATGAGGAAGGAATAAGAGACAGTGGTTATACATTCAAGGATCCAATCAATCCAGGTACTGTGAAAACCAAACTGCTGAAGAACCCGCTCGAGAAAGTCCCATTCTACTCGATCATAGGCCTTTGTCGTGTCCGTTTTAACCGCCATCATCCCTCTTTTTGTGGCTTTCGAGTTCCTGAGATAATGAAGAGTCTCATGGGTGATGAGAACATTGTCGGAGATCACTCGACTAGGTATAAATCCCGATTGATTTTCAGAGATTATAAGCGGTAAAACAGTGTGCATTCGATTGGTAAGGATTTTGGCCACAATCTTATAAATAACATTGCACAAGGCAATAGGTCGGTAATCCATAACCTTCTTCGGATTAGGTAATTTTGGAATGAGGCAGACATTTGTAGCATTCAACCTTCTTGGAAAGGAGGAAGTAGCGAAAAAATATCCAACTTCACGCACAATATCGGGACCTATAATAGGCCAGAAGGTGTGGAAAAAACCAAATGAATATCCATCGGGGCCAGGAGCCTTTGTCAAGTTAATCGCAAAGGTTGCTTATTTGATCTCTTCAGAAGAAGGTGGACGGATGAGATCATTATTTTGAGCTTATGTTACCTTTGTTTGTATTGCTTCATCAACCACAGAGAGATCACTCCGAACCTCGGAGGAGAAAATATGATCGTAGTAAGCAACAATGGTTTGCGCAATCTCATGTTCCTTGTATCGAGGTACACCATTGTCATCTTCTATGACCGTTAAACGATTAATAGTGCGTCTATTCTCGGTACTCGCATGAAAGAAACCCGAGCTTTATCCCCACTTTGTAGTCATTGAATGCGACTACGCTGCTTCCAAACTCCTCTTCATCATGGTAAGCTTGCTTGAGTAAGATCGTCTGCCTCTCAATCTCATCATTACTTGCCGTTGGAGCAGACAAGAGCTGATCAAGAGCAGCCTGTGTATCACGTATCAACTTGAGACTATTATAGTTCCTTGCTTTTGTCCACTTGATAATTTCTTTATGGCACTGATTAAGTTTGGACTCAACAGAGGAAGCATCCTGAGCATGCCATGCACATGATATTAAATCATAAATCTCATCAATTTGTCTCAACTGATTATCAAAACGGAATATTCGAGGTCTTTTTGACAGAGAGTCATCAAGATACATTACAAGTGGATGATGGTCGGATCCCTCGAAGCGTAAATATTCGGCACGATCTGAAGGGAAAAGCTCAACCCAATCATTATTTGACATAACACTATCCAAGCGTGCATGAACCAGGTAATCATATCTCATGCCTCTCCAAGAGAGATAATTTCCAGAATATTTGACATCCCAAAGTCCATTGGTTGCCACAAATTCTCGAAAATTAGTGAAAGAATTTTCAGCCCGTGGTGGACCTCCACGCTTCTCCGACTGAAATAAAATCTCATTGAAGTCACCGACTAACAGCCATGGTGTGTCACGGTCCGAGGGGAAAGTAGTGATCTCATTCAAAATTCGTAGACGATTAGCTACAATCGGTGCTCCGTATACAAAGGTACAATGGAATACATGGTTCTGAAAAGTGATAAGAGTGTCGATATAGTTAGGAGAAGAAGCTAGTATCTGAACCTCGGTATCACCTTTCCAAAATAGAGCAAGTCCCCCCACTTAGACCGTTTGGTGGGATTGTGAAATGATGAGCGTATCCCATCCAGTGAAAAACTTGTAACACAAAATCATCTTGGTTTTTAGTCTCCATTAGAAACATTAAGTCTAGGAAGAGTTTCAATTTCAAATCCCTTAGACGTCGAACTGTCAAGGAGTTTCTAAGACCCTGACAGTTCCAACTGGTCGTAATCATTGGAAAGTGGATGATTTAGGGGGAACCATTAAACCCTTACAAGAGACAGACATTAAAGACTTAGTAGTGACCAAAGATTTTGGTAAGACATCCTCACGAGGAGGTATTTTAGAACAACCAGAAGTGGTGCGTTTGACTGGAGACGCATGAGCACGTGGGACTATACGCTTTCTAGATGATGTTCCAAGGAGAGGACTTGCAGGCTGTTGTTTAGAAGTCTTCTTAGAAGATGACCTTCTCTTTGCACCTGCCTTACTTGTGGAGGGATCCCCTGGTCCCATTTGGAACGGAAGATCAGTGCATCCTCTCACTAACTCGTCATGAGTTGAATCAGAGGAGGTAGCCACTCTAGTTCTTTTACCATAAGCCTTTTTCTGAGACTGAATGGCCACGAAAGCATCAACCGCCGCTGAGCGCTTTGAAGCAGAGGAGATTTCTGGTTCAAAATGAACCTGCACATCCTGGAGATTCGCAGAAGAGACATGCCCGCCAGACTGTACTTTGCGTCCTGATCCAAGCACCCTGTCTACATTATCTGTATTAGGGAGGCTTAATCTCTCTGTAGCTGGAACACGTAGAGGGTTAGGGCCAGGCTGAAGCCACTCAAGTGTTGGGCGTCGAGACTTTGAATTAGATGAGCCTTCAACATGTAGAGCATCATCTGAGGGAGCCGTATCTTCAGGACCCACTGTGGGAAGTGTTGGCTGGCGAGGGTTTGCAGAAAGTGTGGTCGATAGGTAAGGATGGTGCGACTGGTGGTGTCCCTCAGGGCTGCGATAACGGTCCTCAAAGCGAGGAAAGATATTACTTAATTGTCGAAAAGTTCTCGCATTAGAAGAGGGCTGAGATGGAGACTCAGAGTTATGCATGAGGCGTTGACGTTTGGAAGACTCAATACGTGATTGATAGTGATAGTTCTTAGGTTTGGGTGCAGGAGGTGAGCGCCTAGTAGTATGATTGCGAGAGCTGTTAGCATTCTGCACCTGCATATGTTGAGAAGGTTGACCATGTGATCCTCTGTTTCTTCTATGATGAGCACGTTCTTTGTCTGCCTCAATTCGTCGAAGAATTAACCTCTGGTTTTCGCCAACAGTGGGATCATCTCTACTAGCAGGAAGGGGGCATGTATTTTTCTCATGTGATAAGGAAAAGCACCGAAAAAATGTCGTTCCAGCCGCTCATAAACAAATTCCAGCGTTATATGTTCCCCTGTTGCAAACGTGAAATGTTTCTTCATAGTGAGCGACTTGAGGGCGTTTAATTCAACTCGCACTCTGCCCTTTGTAGCATCATGATCCAAAAAGGTACCCAGACTTTCCTCAATTGTCTTCAAGATATCATACTTATAATAGTGTATCGGTAGTTCAATCACGGAGATCCAAAAGGGGATAGAAGATGGGAAAGTATCAGAGATAATTAGTTTCCATCGCTGAGTGACCAACATCCAGTGTTTTTAATGGAATGGGGCTTTCCGAAGAACTTCCTGAAGATCTTCCTCAGAAGCAAAGCGGAGACTAAATCTCTCTCGGCCAAGGACCGTGCCTTCAACGGGCTGGGATAAGTTCCACAATTGTGGGAGGAAGTTGATCACCGCATTCGGTCTTTGATGATCCACGTTGAGGACAGGACCAATTAATGTGAGTTTGTTTTCCACAATTAGATTTGCGGTATCCACATCTGGAAGACGGATCCCTTCATCGCGAGTCCCTTAGACGAGGATGGGCCTTTACCTTTCTCTAATCGCGAATAACGTCCTGCCATGATTGAAACAGAGAGATGTACCTTGATGAGCAAGGAAAGAGCAGGTTGAACGAACAAATCAGATCAAAGGAGCCTGCAACTTTCAGTAACACGTCGCAAGGGTGCGAAAAGACGAAACGAATAGTAAATCAGTGTAACGGGGAGAAGGAGAGAGCTGTGGTAGGGAAATCAGCAGGAGGAGATAGCAACCCTCGAGGAACCCTAATGATCGTCGTCATAACCCTACCCTTGTGAAATAATATGTACAACAAAAGACCTCCACTTTATTAATTATTATAGTTCTGGTGCAAAATTTACATGATTTTTAAATTACACATTTGGGTGCAAAATTATTAATTACATGATTTTTAATTATTATAGTTTGGGTGCAAAATTTTTTTTGTTCAAAATTACACATTTAGTTTTTAAAGTATCATGATTTCAAGCATTTAATTTAATATTTTTCAACAATATTATTGTTGGGGGTAATTTTATTTCCTTAGAGTCCGACCATATCCTAGACCAAGGAGATATAAACAAACTCTCAAGTTGTAGGTGTAAACCAAGGCCATAGCCGAGGACACCACCGCTAAGTTGATGTCATAGCCGAGGTAGGACGGATATTTCCTTAGTCGGTCTAAATCTTTATAGATAAAGATAAATACCTTAATGAATCTAGAGAAATATTTCTTATTGTATAAGATAGACTCAAATATAGAAGTTATCCATAAAATATATGAAAATACTCTAATTTGAAGGCTATAAATACAAAGGAAAAAACCCTAATTCAAGGATCCAAAACTTTGACAAACACACACTATTATAATCGATTGTCTTGAATATCAATAAAAGAAATTGCTTTACAAACTTTCTAAGTCTTTCCTTTGTCTTTCGCTCATCTCTCTCAAAAACTCTTTCTGATCTTGTTCTTGTTCTTCTCCATCAAAGAATCAC
>OVAN01007884.1:0-18999 GCA_900406275.1 Anastatica hierochuntica | reverse complement strand
AACGAGCGCCGAGACAAGGCCCTCGTACGAATTCAAAACTACCAACAAGCACCGACAAATTACTATAACTCAAACGTACGCAGCCGCAAGTTCAAGGAAAGCGACCTAGTGCTACGCAAAGTCTTCCAAAACATCGCCGAACCAAACGCATGGAAACTCGGAGCAAACTGGGAAGGACCGTACGNACGCATGGAAACTCGGAGCAAACTGGGAAGGACCGTACGAAGTTACGAAAGTCGTCCGACCAGGTGCGTACAAACTTGCCACAATGCAGGACGTCAAAATTCCTAGAACCTGGAACGGGATGCATCTCAAAAAATACTATCACTAAGTAGCGAGATCGCAAACAAAACTGAACTACGAGACAGCTTGATCCCCGAAAGGGGTATGTAGGCAAATCGTCATACGACGATTTCAGCTGTCCCCTTCTTTGAAAAAGGGGGGGGAGTGGGTGTACATATACTCATATACTCCCACATTTTTTTTGAAAAAAGCAAAATCAACGCAATACGATTCCGAGGAATCTCGTTCAAACACAACTTGACGATATCGCGCAAACCAGTATTTCGGCTACGCCGATAACATAGGCTCGACTAAAATGCCTCAATAACAGTTAAACTCTCCAAGCCCGCAAAACTTTCAAACACGAAAAGCGGCATACAAAAGAAAAATGAACCTTAAGCATCCTGAGACGTCGCTAATGCCCGATAAACAATTTTTTCAACAAAAATCCTTCTCCGACACAAGCACCATCGGGGAAGACTAAAACAGTCATACGCACTAGACATCCCTTTAGGAAACACGCGTTCTTCGCAAAAGGTATTACCTACCGTTAAGTTTGTTGTTGATCACAACAAGCTCCCAACGTCCTAAACAGACTAAGCCGTCTCATAGAGATAGCTCTCAAACATTCGACTAGGATAATAGCGCGCTATAAAAGAAATCCAAAATTTTGGTCACCACTTCCAAATGACTTAGAAATTGTCTCCGGAGAGATGCTTGATTCCGACCAGACGAGTCGTGGAAACCGAGAACATATCTCGGACTCTAAAGCGGTTCGGAATCAGGTTGAAATCCAAGAGGATACGTAAGCCGAGATTAGTCACCGCACCCCCTAAAACCGAGAGTAAGCCTAGGTCTTGCCCTAAACCCAACACACTGGTCTCTAACATCTCTAGGCATGATATCTAACCGATACGAGAATCTTAAACCATGTCTCTTCATTCATATCGTAACACTCGAGAAATTCCGCGTAATTCCCTAAACGACCTAGAACGAGTAACGCAATGAATGATCATCAAAAAGAGTTAGACACGAGATGACAACTCGTGTTCTTCCCTCTACCATTCCCTCTACGTTTAATCGAGTAAAAGGACTTGTAAACTCCCTTTCTTTTCGAAAGAACGCCTGTTTTCATTAAAAAGCTGCTAAGCGACTGAGGATCCACAACCACACTTGGCCGATCCCAAAAGAAACAAAGGCCTTAAATGACCAACAAAACAATAATCTAAAAACGTACCAAAATGGGACTACAACTTCACTCGTCTTCGTTTCCGGGCAAGACCGCGTCCTCGACCTCAACATCTCCCGAACTCGCAGCCGTACCGCCTCCGGAAGCTTGCGCCATGGGGCCATCAGAGAGCGTCGGAAGGATGCACTCGGATCGCAGGGGCAACCAGGATAGAACCAATCTCTCCCACGGTAGTCTCCAGCTCCGCTCTACGAGCGGTGAGCTTGGCCTCCTCGGCCTCTCGAGATGGAGAGTCTCTATGCAGAGATGCCGCGATCTCGCTCGTCGCTCCCTCGATAACAACCAGGGTGAGATCTCTATCATGAGTGACCAGCAGCGAGTCAAGGAAGTTCGCGATCCGGGAAAGTCGAGCCTTAATATCAGCACGTGCAGCGATCCTCGACTCTTCCACGACCACCGCAACCCTGCGGCTCAGCGACTTCTCCGTCTCCTTCCGCAGGCGACATAGCTCTAATGACTTGGCTTTCCGCGCCTGCTTCTCCTTCAGCACCTTGCTTGCCGTCTTCTCGAGGTCCCTCTCAAGACCGGCCACTCGTGCCTCCAGTTGAGACAACTTGGAAGAACGAGATCCCTCGGCGGCTTCCACCTTCCCTTCGAGCTCCTACAGCTTCCCCTACGACTCTGCAAGCTCCATCCTAAGGCTCTCGGCCTCCGATCCACAGTCACCAAGCATCTTGTCGATTAACGAGATGAACTGCGTGAAAGAGAAGGTGAGAAAAGGTTTGACGCGACTAAAAGGGAAGGAGTTTCGAAGACTAACCTTGGTGCGGTGTTGTGACGCCACTCCTGAGCGTCGGGCTCCGAGAGGCGAGGGTCCAACCGCAACCGGTTTGGTACACTTCTTCTTACTCGGCGTCGAAACTGGGACAGGAACCCTTTTTTCGCTTCTCTGGAAGCGCGACAGGGGCGGCCTTCAGCGCTCGCAGTCCCATCATGATCTCTCGAACGACCGGGGGAGGCGGCATCGACTCCGGCTATGGCTCAGAATCGACCGGAATGGGCATCTTAGATGAGCCCACTGGTTGAATCGATCCGACGTCTGGAACGGTAGGAGGGGGAGGAAGGGGAGTCAAACTAGGAACCGACGGCATGTCCATCCTAGCGTCATGTTGATCTATCTCGCTCTGAGAAGCAAGGTACTCGACCAAAAGCGGCTGGAGGCTCCCGGAAGAAACAATCTCCGCCGCGGCACCACCGGTCTTTCCTTCTTCACATGAGGAAGTCATCTTGACAATCTTAAAAGCTCCCAAGTTAGCAGTTTCAAAGAATAAGGAGGAAGTGAAGAGTGAGTGAGGAATTAGAGGAAGAGTCCCATACTTATAGAAATCCCTCCACAATAAAATAATCAAAGGGCGTCTCCTCAATCATTTCGGCCGTGGATTCCTATTAAACGCATATCACTCGCCCGCAAAACTCGCAACCAAATCTTGCGAGCAGGGGGGCTAACTGTTGGGATCAAAAATGGTAACATTGAAATTGACGCCCGAAACTACCGGAGGCCTCCAAGTACAAATTTCGAAGCGATACGAAACGTCCAAGAACATCGGACGACCGCATCATTTCGGGAAAACATCTGAACGCCGATTGACGCCAAACCTACGAACGAGTCTTGGAACCGATTGACGACTGAACTAGAGGTCGATCTAGATGTTGATTGAAACCAAGACTGGAGGTCCGTCGTGGCGCCAATTGGTGCTGAGACCAGAGCATGGTCTTGGCGCCAATTGGCGTCAAGACATAAGGCCTGTCGTGGCGCCAATTGGCGCGAAGACCAAGCCTTGGTTTTGGCGCCAATTAGCGCCAAGATAGAGAGCTTGTCTTGGCGATAATTGGCACTAAGACATGGATAACGTTCAGCCGTAGTCCGTTGACTAAACCACGTCCTTTCTGATCGTCATTTGCTTCGAATCGTCACTTGATCGTCTCTCGTTCTGTCTCGATCGGAGTTTCCGTCAAACTGTCATAGTCGTAAGGATTCGTGCTTTTCATGGATTTCGTATCGATCGTGTAAAATGACGACGGTTAACTTAAACAACGGAAGACTCTAACCTATATGATCGGCCTTACCGTTCCACGAAACTATTGCCGCTTATTCTTACGAGAAATGGTTTCCCATAAAAAATCGTAAAGATCACATAACCGCAAAAACGGCCCGAAAGGGCCCTAACCGCGATAACGATCCACTTAAGATTTCGGGCGAGAACCGGCCCACTTACAATGACGGTTTGCCAGGGTTTCTCGAAAATGTTAAGTTTCGGGAAGATAAGGAAGGATCTCGAAAAGATATATGCAAATCCAGGAAAAAGGAATATTTCCACAAAAAGATATGCACGAATCGGGGACGAGAAAGGAAACGAGTCAAGCCCACGAAGACCTATATAAAGGGTGCGAAGGAGAAGGATGAGAGAGAAGACACAATTTTTCGTCACCGCAAAACACTTAGAAAAAACTAAGGTTCTTACTTTGTTTTCGTTAGCGAGCTGCGTCTCAACTAGGTTACGAGTCTACGCTGAAGTTCTAGGTTATCGTCGCCAACAGTTTTTGCGGCCACGGCTTAACACCGGTTACTCACGCTCAGACCAAAAATTCGAATAAGATGCCTTATACTTTCTTCGTTATCTGTGGTTTTTGATTGTTGTCCATGTTTTGATCCACGATTCTCTTTTCGTGTTCAAATTGTTTCTCATTACGAATAATGTTACTTTACTGCCGTTTTACATATCTCGCTTCGCAATCTTTTTCGTATTTTCTTTACTTCGTTAATCGATTGAAGGTTTGTATTTTGCTCTGGCTTATCGATTTCATTATAGATTTAAGGTTTAGAAACTATAATTGGGGGTTTATGATCAAATTTTCGAGATAAGGGTTTGTGAAATTTTCAGGATTTTGTTTCAATTTGTGGCTTATTGTTTCAATTAGGGGTTTCGATTTCCTTTCATGATTTGCTATAGAACTTCAAGGCTATAAATCTCATAAAAGAACTTCAAGGATTAAATCGTTAAGGAATTAAGTCGTAATCTCCTGTAAAGGACTAGGTACCTCGAATCCCTGATATTTCGGGCGGTTTTGTTAATTCTCAAGAAGATTTAAACTTAAAATGTAAGATCGAGGAGATTCTAACTCGTTAATTAGAGGAAACAATTTAATCTTTGTAAGAGGAATATTTCTTTTTTCTTTGTTTGAAGATTTTGTTTGTTTCTTTGTTTGTTAATTTTGTTTCACTATTTTTGTGAATAATTTAAATACTTTCTGGTTTCACATTGGTCTGGGAGCTATTGCAGTATTGTGGTAATGGATAAGTCATGGGTTTGGCTTCCGAGGTATTAACTTGACTACAACATTCTATCAAAATCTTGAACACAATGTAGTATCTTGTACTTGTCTACAACTTTCTGTGCTAATTAAACGTTAATCGTTTTATAAATTATAGGGAAAGCATTGAGTATGAGGAATGTGCACGTGCTTTTATGTATGCATCAGCAAAGAGATTGGGTAATCCTATGCAGATGTTCTGTCCTTGTATCGATTTTCGAAATGTGTGTCATCAAGAGATATACACAGTACTGGATCATTTGGTAATTAAGATAATGTATCACAGGTACAAGAGAAATGCTTGTTGGAGTATCTATGGAGAGATGAGGACTGAGAAAATAGTTGATGATCAACGTGCTGACTTAGAAACATATGAGTTGTTTAGATATGCCTTCTTTGAAAATGAAGATAATTCAGAATCCTCAAATAAGGATGGAGAACAACCTGAAGTTGTTCGAAGTGAAGAAGAACTTGAGTTTAAGAAGAAATTAGAGGATGCAGAAACTCCTCTATACTCGAAATGCCCAAACTAAACCAAAGTTGCAACAATTATGGGTCTCTACCGCATCAAAGTTAAGAGTGGAATTTCAGAGAATTACTTTGGTCAACTTTTAAGTATGGTTCATGACATCATGACATACTTCCTAAAGGTAATGTGCTTCCAACATCCACATCTGAGATACATAAGTTCTTGAAGATATTTGGTTTTGGATATGATGTCATCCATTCGTGTAAGAATGACTGCATTCTTTATCGGAAACAGTACCAGGAGATGAGTAGCTCACCAAGAAGTGGGGCTTCATGATGGGAACTTGATAAGCATTCTGCTGAGACAAAGAATGGGATTCGAACAAAGATACTCAGGTATTTCCCTATAAAATAAAGATTCAAGAGGATGTTTAGATGGGAGATAATGTCTAAGAATTTTGCAATGGCATTTCAGTAATGCTTCTGAAGATGGAACAATGAAACACTCAGTTGACTCATTGACATGGGCTCAAGTCAATGCTAGATGGCCACTTTTCGCAGCTGAACCTAGAAACCTAAGACTTGGTATATTTACAGATGGGATGAAGCCGTTTTCTATCCAAAATACTAAGTATAACACATGGCCAATTTTGTTAGTGAACTATAATATGCCTCCCACGATGTGTATGAACTCAGAGAACATAATGGTAACCCTTTTAATACCTGGACCAACTGCACCAAGTAACAACATCGATGTTTATCTTGCTCCTTTGATTGATGATTTGAATGATTTGTGGAATGAAGGTATCCAGATATATGACTCATTATCCAAGGATAATTTCACACTTAAGGCTATACTATTGTGGACTATCAGCGACTATCCAGGTTTGGGGACCTTGTCTGGTTGTAAAGTAAAAGGGAAACAAGGATGTAATGTATGTGGGAAGGATACACCTTCTAGGTGGTTGAAGTTTAGTCATAAGTACATCTATTTGGGAAATAGGAAACGAATCAGGTGAAACACAGAGGATGACCAAACTCTTCGGCGTCGGTAAGGATGACCGAAGCCGAAGAGTTTGGTTTGACATCACTGTGGAGGAAGGGACTGCTAATAGAATTCAAAGAGGAGCTGAAATATTTGAGCTGCTTAAGGATTATAAGAATAAATTTGGGAAACTTTTGGAGAAGAAAAGCAAAAGGAAAAGATCAGGTATGTGTGATGTTGAGGAGCTTACCCATGAAGAATATGAAGAAGACTCTGACCAATGGAGGGGGAAGAAATGTTCTATTTTATTTGATTTACCTTACTGGAAGGTTAGTACTCTATCAAAATAAAAATTTAGAAAGGAAATTTTAAAATGCTTATCATTTTCTAACTAATTTCTGTGTTTTGTTTGTTGAGTTAGGATATGCCGGTGCGTCACAACATCAATGTAATGCATGTGGAAAAGAATGTCTCTGATGCCATTCTTTCCCTTTAAATGCACAATGCTAAGTAAAAAGATGGTGTCAAAGCAAACAAGATTTGGAGGACATAAGGATTCAAGTAACTTACACACTCAGCTACGTGGGAAGAAAACTTATTTACCTCCAACTGCTTATTGGCTGAGCAAGGAAGTGAAGAAGAGATTATGCAAGAGATTATCTTAATTCAGAGGACTAGATGGCTACTGTGCGAACATTGCAAAATGTGTCTCACTTGATCCTCCTCTGATTGGTGGTCTGAAGTCTCATGATCATCATGTTCTTCAGCAGAACTTGTTACTAGTTGCATTGAGAGGGTTGCTACCAAAAGGACCTAAGACTGCAATTAGTAGATTATGCAACTTCTTTAGTAGACTATATCAGCGTGCAATTGACCCAGAGAAGCTAATAACATTAGAGTCTGAGCTTGTGGAGAGGATGTGCCAAATGGAGAAGTTTTTTCCTCCATCTCTTTTTGATATAATGTTCCGTCTCCCTATACATCTAGCTAGAGAAACACGTTTGGGTGGCCCGGTACCCTTTAGATGGATGTATCCATTTGAAAGCTACATAATTATTTTTGTTTTCCTATTTTGTTGTTATATTTGTTATAAGCAAATATCAAACAAAGTTTTTTTTTATGATGGACACTTAGGTACATGAAAACACTAAAATCGTATGTTAAGAACTTCGCAAGGCTGGAAGCATATATGGCAGAGGGTTACTTGGCAGTTGTATGTATTGCTTTTTTCTTGGAGTTTGTCAAAATTTCTGTACCATTTCTAGAGTCTGCAAATCGTAATGAATATGTTGAATTGGATGAGCATATACTTGAAGGGCGTCCAATTCATAAGGCTACAGAAGTTACACTATCTAATAAAGAGCTTGACATTTCTCACATATATGTGTTAATGAACACGGCAGTTGTAAACCCATATGTTGAGTAAGTTATGATTTTTAGTTAATAATTCTTATTGAATATATGATTGTTGGTTGTTAGTTAATAATTCTAACTCTTTGGATTAGTAAATTAGAATGCATCTTGAAGATTTACAAGATAAGGATGTCCGTTGCAGAAGAAATCAAACTCTTTTGTGGACGTTACATGGGGAACGGTTTTCACAGTGGCTAAAAGAAAAGGTATTTACAAAGTTCTCTATACATCTCTTTCTCTTTTACTCAATATTGCTATTAACACTAATATCATAATGTTTTTGTTTATATCAGAAAAAGAAGGAGAATCACCAGAAGGCGCAAGATAAGAACTAGAAATAGTTGATGCATCACCAGAAGATGAAGCAAAGGTAGATATGGCTAACAACAAAAATGATACACAACATCCTACTGAACCAGGCCAAGGGGGAGCCAGAGACCAAGACGAAGAGACAAAGAGGGCGCACTAGGATGAGTAAAGTGGCTAAAAACATTGAAGACAAGGTTGAAGTTGAATTTATATCTCTCGACAAACATGTACGGGATGGATTAGTAACACTTTCCTCATTTCTTGGTCCTCTTGTGAGAGAGCATGTACTAGTCCTTTTTGGAGATTTGAGACACCTTTATGAATAGACAAAGGATACAATGTGGGAGGAAATTCAAGTATTTTCTCTCACCTAAAAATAGTAAAAGAACTCTTTACATAACTTCTACCATTGTGTTAAGTTCTGAAACTTTTGTAGGCGAGGTTCAAACTGACAGAACAATGGCAAAAAGAAGTTGTGTTAAAGGAGATGGGGTGTATATGGAGGTCTTCAATGTCAAGGCTTATTAGTCATGTGCGAGATATAGGGAGTATGGAACAACTTATTAGCCTAAAACCAGGAATGTTCAATCTGCGTCAGCTTGGATGAATTAGGTGAAGATGAAGAAAGGCAAAAATTTTAAGGTTGTTTAGGTTGAACCGATTTCTATAAAGATGTTTGCATATGGAGAATTATAATCTCACTTTTTTGTTTTATTTGAAGGTCTAAAGTGACAAATTCAGGGGATTGAGGTGAAAGCAAATTCCCCACACCACTAATCGCAAGGGAATGGTCCGCTTGGCTCATGAAATGGTATGATTCTGTTAGTTCTACTTTGCAGGTACTTGTAATAATGTAATATCCTTTTGTCAATTGTAGAAGAAAAATAGTTCGGACCCCACAAAAGTGACAAGGAGTAAGGTATGGATAGCAGGACATACACATTTAGATGGGAGACCTGTGAGGCCTGAGTTTAAAGAGACTATGGTAAACATTCAAAATCTTGGACTACATTACTATTCGTGATGTCAGAGTATTTAGTTTCTTATTCTAGGAACAAATCAAAACAATTGATAGTGAAATGGAATCCACTGCCAGTATGAGTCTTAACGACGATGTTGTGAGTCAGGTCCTAGGAAAAGACAAACCAGGAAGGATTAGAGGAATGGGCAGAGAAATAACTGCTACGAAGATAGAATTCATGCAGGCGAAAGACTCACATGTAATGATGCTTGAAGCTAAAAAAGCTGAATTGCAGGATGCAGTTCGTGGTTTGCAGGACGTAGTTTGTGGATTTACCGCATTAAAAAGTGTAAGTTAACATGAATTTTGTTATTATAAGTTAGGAAGTTGAATTTAGAATCATTAGTGTTTAAGTTTCCCTTTTCTTTTTCTCTCAGAATCATCTTGACGACGTCTCAAATTCTGAGGTCAGTGATCTTAGCAAAGGACCTAGGTGTCAGATTTTAGACTGGTGTTCAGTGGATGATGTTGTCATCGGAGAAGGAGAATTCTGCTCAGCTGAACCAACATACAAAATTGGACGAATTCCACTTGGTATGCATGTTGGTGCTATTTTAGTTAAGTCTGTTACAAATGTAGAAGCACCTATCTGGAGGCCTACGACATCTGTTACCACACTTGGCCAAGCCAATGAACTAAAAATTGCATGGCAGCTTGATAAGCTCATTCTGGATGAAGACTACTCAGCAAATAATAAGATTGTTGATTAAACGGTAAGTAAATATGTAAAGATGTTGCGAAATCATGTTGATAACTAATCTAGTGTTGGTTTTGTGTTTTTTAAACATGCCTTTGTAGGCTATAGATGCAGAAGGCGATAGAATCCTAATCTATGATTGGTCAAAGGAGGATGTACTTGTTGCTGAGGATCGTCTCAAGTCAAATGATCCAAAAAAACTGGTAAACAACATTTCTTTGGGTCCTAGTGCTGCTATTTTCAAAGTAGATAGGGTAGTTAATGAAGATGGTTCTCTATGGAGACCAAATGCGAAGAAGTTGAAGATTGGTGATACACTCGGTGAGAACATCCAATGGCCTATCCATAAGATTCTTAGGGCTATTATACAAGCAAACAGAGATGAACTGATGTCGAAAAGTAGATCACATACGGTAAGAGTCTAAACATTCTCAGTCTTGATTGTTGTTGGTAATTTTCTTCTGTGGCTGAATGATTTGTTGTCTAGAGTTTTCTGTTTAGAGTGCAAGTAACAGGTCTAACACCAGCAAGAATGAGAAAAAGAAGTGCATCCTCTTATATTGCAAAGGATCAGGGAAAAAGGTTGCAGAAGGTCGATTTTTCTCGACTAATCCAGATGATGTAGTTCATTTTGTTCGCTTAGGCCCCATTGCAAGGAAGATATGGGTTGATTTTCCTCTGATTGAAGATGCACCACTTTGGAGAACTAATTCAGAACTTCAAATCATTGCTGATGCTCAAGGAAGTATAATAGCTTGGCCAAATGACAAACTCCTTTACCTATGAATGCTCAAGGAATAAACTTTAAAAAATCATCTACTGCTTTTTTTAATAAACGTGAATGCTAATAGTCTACTCAGGGAAGTACATTAAGATCTTTGGTGTTTTAAAAAATCGTCTATGCTTATGTTTAAGTTTCAAAAATCATCTACTACTTTGAATATTTGGTGTTTTGTCTCTTTATGAAAATTTTACTTTGCTTAATCTGCTTCATTTCTTAATTAAATTTTTTTTTTCAATATACAATTAGGTTCATTAATATATAATAAAAACAAAAAGAACACAAAAAGGAGATTTTAAGAAAAAATTGCATTAATTTGTTAAAAAAAAGATATGCATTAATAATAACAAAAGTTATAAATTATTAAATTCACAAATTTCAAATAAACAAATAAAAAGGATTTTTTCTAAAAAGATTTGCATTAATAGTAACAAAATATAATGTTTTAAACATTTAAATCCAAAGCCCTAAATAGTTTAGGATATACGATTTAGGGTATAGTGTTCAATCTTGACACAAATTTCATAAACAATAAATTAAAATATAAAAATAATTTTTAAAATAATAATAACATAAAAATATATTCTTCAAATAAGTTTCATTATTGAAAACCTAAACTCTAAACCCATAATAGTTTAGGGTATACATAGAGTTTAGGTATCTTGTTCAATCTTGACACATAATTCATAAATAATTAATAAACTAAAATAAGGTTAATTTAAATTAAATTTTGTAACAATAATAACATGAAATCTAATCTTAAAATATTTTTCAATTATTCAAAACCTAAACTCTAAACTTTATACCCTAAATGGTTTAGGGTATACATTTTAGCGCATAGTGTTTCAATCTTGACAAATATTTCATAAATTACAAACAAAAAAACATAAAAAAGAATTTTAAAATAATTTGTAATGTTTTTATGATTATTAACTAAGTAGTATTCATTATAACACATTTTTAGTTTCATACAAATAATTTCAAAACATTTTAAATTAAAAAATGTTTAAATGACATAAGAACAAAACATACCATAACAGCCAATCATATTAAATCACGAGGATAACTATTCTAAACCACACGGTCAGATTAACCTTCTTACATCTCACCGTTAAATCAACATTAACTCTTAACCCTTTAATAAGAAAAACAATCTCTCTAATAAGAAAACTATCTCGTAACCCTTTAACCTTCTCACATCTTGTTTCTCCCTCAAAAGAAAGCAATCTCATATCTCTTAAGCTCCACGATCTCTGCAACCTTCTCATATGTCTCAGGCTCCACGATCTCTGTAACCCTTACCCTCTTTGGTGAAACTAGTAGCCCTCTCTGACGATGAATCCTTACTTTCGCCGTATTCTGTGAAGAGATTTGGGTTTTCGGCGCCGCAAGAAGTAGTACAGAAAGGAGGTACAATTAATCATCTATTTGTTTTATCCAATCTTATGTTTCACACTTTGATACTTAACCGGCGACGCAAGACTGCTTCTGATCCGTTTCTTTTTGTAGTTTTCCTCACGGTTAAAGCACCAACGAGCAAGGTAGCAGGGACTCCTAAAGGT
The DNA here is from genome assembly GCA_900406275.1 of Anastatica hierochuntica. Taxonomy (NCBI): domain Eukaryota; kingdom Viridiplantae; phylum Streptophyta; class Magnoliopsida; order Brassicales; family Brassicaceae; genus Anastatica; species Anastatica hierochuntica. The sequence continues at coordinate 6,920 of OVAN01007884.1, read as the reverse complement.
TATGTCTTTCTTACATATGAACCTTAGATGAGACAATTTCTACATAGCAACTGATGTAGGTTTCTCTTTCTGCAGGTTTCTAATTGAGGATTTCATATTATGGAAAACTTATTTCTAATTGACAATTACTATATTCAAATGCTAATCTTAGGTTTTGAGGATTTTCATTAGCGTTTAAGGATTTTCTAATTGTTGCTTTGTGTTCAACGTTTAATTGTTGAGTTTGGTTTATATTTGGTTATGCTTCTTTCAAATTTCGAGAGAGCTCTTGCTAACTATTGTGAATGTTTTTTATGTTCAACATTTAATTGTTGCTTTGATATTCTATGATTCCGAAATGCAAGCTAGGGGAGACATAGTCTGTGGAGTTTCAGCATATGGGATCATTCCACCACTCAACCAAAAACACCATTCCACCACTCTAACCACATCATTCCACCATTCCACCACTCAAACCAAATCGTTTTGAACCAAGGAGACTCGTCATTTGTGGACTCCCAATAAAAAGATTCATACCACAACTCCACCAACAGCCACGACAAGAAGCAGATGATGATGTGATCGAGCTCACAGAACGACAGTACCGGAGAGCTGAAGCAGATGATGATGTGGTCGAGCTTACAGAACGGCAGTACCGGAGAGCTCTTAGATACTTGATCCGCATTGAGGAAGATGAAGAAGACATCGATCCTATGTACCGTAGAGCTATTACTTACATGCAAAACAATGCAAGCATTTCGTCTCAACTGAGACGCCCGAAACAAAAGGAAGGAGGGACTTCCAGAGGCACGGCTCAGCGAACATAAGGACCAAAGGTTGAATGTAATTTGTTCTTTTTTCATGAAGCTGAATGAATTTTTCAGTTTATTTTTTGGTAGTATGAAGCTAAAAGTTGATTATGATTTAAAAACATATTTATTTTGTATTTGGATTATAAAATTAATTAAATTTTCTTTTTTGTATGAAATATATTTAATTCGAATTTTGTATTTAAATCATATATATATATATATCAAAATTAAATTAAATTAAATTATCCGGCTATGATCAAAAAATTCAAAAAATACAAAAAACAATTTGCAAAATAGTTTTTTGTATTGTATATTAGACTATTGCAGAAATAAAACGCAATTGTAGAGTACCCGATAAAGCAAAATAAAACGTTGTATTACAAATTAATAACAATAGTGTTTAATAATACGCTATATAAAATGTTGTGTACGTACCAACTATGATATTAATAAACCAAATAATAACATAACTAAAACTCTATTGTGTTACAAATACATACCAATAGAGTTCAACAAAACACTATCTAAAATGTGGTATAGTCTGATACAAGTACCAACTATGACATTAATAAACAAAGTAATAACATAAATAAAACGGTATTGTAAAATAAAAAATTGCAAATAATAAGCTATTGTCAAAGTAACTATCGTAGCATAATAGAAAACCGCTACGATAGCTCTCGGACCTATTGTCGCGGTGGAAGGCACAACGTTTCTAACAATGTTGCGATATTGATAGATAGCGTTTATTGGACGCTATCAATGAGCGAATTTCCTATAGTGTACACATCAACTTCCATTGGTCTAAGACAATTTGCTGACTTATCTTCCTTACAGGAATTTCATCAAACACTTTCGGTGCGTGAAATAGCCTAGGATTATAAACTAGGTGATCAAGCTAATTCAAGCATTAAACACAAAGACAAGCGAAGATCAATAGATAAATCCTGAGCTAACAACCTAACTATCACCGAATCATGAAATCCACTACGAGAAACCCTGAACCCAACTAAAGAACTACTCACTCATAGTCAATGAACAATCACAAAAGAAATCTAGAGAGAACATAATGTAATTGCAATTGAAAGAGTATAAGGGTTCAAAAATTCTTCTCCAAAATGAAGTACATGTTCTGATTCGTCTCCCTTAGGTTACAAAGCTCTCCCTCTTGTCAAAATCTCAAAAAGCAACATAATGAAGAATAAACACGAGTTTAGGTTTTATACATGTAATTTGGTTCTCAAAATCTCGGTTCGGTTCCATAAACTTGGTATGCGAATCATGACAAGGACCAATCGATCCGGGACAGGGAACGATCGGTCCCTGTCATTCTTCTAGGACGTTTAACCTCTTCAAAAACGCTTCCTTCAGTGCTTGAAATTCGTCCAAAATATGATCTTTCCGCACAATCAAGCTCACTACCTGTAAAAATATTAAAGAACACAAAACCGCTCCAAATATAATCGAATACATACTAAATTACCATATATCTCGACCAAAAATCGTAATAAAATCCTTTAAAATGCTAATACATCACTAGGCCTTCGGGAGGGTTTCGTGAAATGTGTCTCCAAAAATCTAAACGATCTAAATAGTTTTCGGGAATACTTTTTGGTGATGTTGGCGGAAGCTTAATGTCGTTCTAGAAATGTTACATAGCAATTTCTCAGAACACCTTATTTAGCGGTTTATGGAGAATGCTTTAATCGCATGTTTGAAAATATTATGAATCATATTGATTGATATTCTCTTCATTTATTAATAGATTCATGCGAAAGTTAGACTTCGTGTCAAGAAGTCTTGAGTTGTGTTATAGGGCTTTAAAATGTTTAAAATAAATATACCTAGGTCTGGTGAATGTCTCCTTTGAAATCCAAGTTGTCTTCCATTTGTTTTGATCATTATACGCACCCTTCATTTGCGAGTTAGTTGGACCAATCTTCAGTAAAATTGGCTTAACTCTTTGTCCATTGCTCCATATGAGTTGAAACTACTTCGAGAAAAAAAAATCTAATTCTATTATCTAACTCCTGACTAATTTTTTTTATTTTATCAAAATCCATTGAGGGAAAAGCCTTCGTCATGGATTATACTTCTGATGCTCGGAAACTGTCCATAAACTCGTTTTGATCCAATTAGCTCCACAAACTTCCAAAATCCATTGTTTGACCTAAATGACACAAAAACTAAAAATACAAGAAAACTACTTCTAAATGCAAAAAGTTGTCTAAAAACAAAAAAAAAACCTATTAAAATCCATAGGATATGTGGTAATATTGGGTGTTATCAGTTCCACGGACTTAGCTTCTAGCTCATCCTCGAGCTGAGAATACGAAGAACAAAAAAGGTTTGAAAACATGAAAATATGGTAACATGTAAACATGAGATTTTGAACCGATTGGTGACTTTACTCGCATGATCCATATCCACTAACACTCGAGTTGACATTTTGATATGATCATGACCAACAAAGGAACTAAAGAAGCTAAGGAGATGGAACAGCAGCTTGAACCAGAGCTTAATGGAGTTAAAAAAGGAGAAAAGGAGCCGCTTGATGTTGAGGAAGGAGAAGACAAAGACTTACATGTGCCTCTTTGTCCAATGGCTCGGTCTAAGGCTGCAAGATTCAAGCAAGCTTTAAAACAACCCTTATACACTATCCAAGGCAGTCTTGAGTGTGCTTATTCAACTATTTTGGTTGTGATTCAAGCTACTTGAGCAAGTCATCAAGAGAGATGTTATGACTTACACTCTATTTCCCTTCACTTGGTTTTATCCCAATGGGTTTTCCAAGTAAGGTTTTTAATGAGGTAAGACCACAACACTTAAATAAAAGTCCTCTTCAAGAAATTCAAGCCCAAAATAAGTGATTATTCTATGCTCAAAGGGGGTGACAAAAATTAGAGGAAGAGGAGCCAATTTTATGTTCAAACTTAGTATTTAATGTCTGTTTTGATTTTCAAGCCTTTATTTATCATGCTCTCTCTCTCTCTCTCTCTCTCTCTCTCTCTCTCTCTCTCTCTCTCTCTCTCATTTCTTCTTTATCATTTTGTGGCTTCCCTTGTTGAAAACTTTTCAAACACTTTATTATTCTAATACTTTCTCTGTGAAATATGTTTGATCAAAAGCTCGTGTAGTGTATTCGGATTATGTCCTTGCATTACAAGCACAACTCTGAAAGTTTGAGAGTGATTCCACACCTCCCATATGTTTCTAACAATCCATCCTTACATTCTTACTCGGTGTGTTACTCAGAAAGTCTTGAAGAGATTACAAAACTTCAAGAAGTTTCACCCGATTCATTCATCCTGCCATTGTAAAAGCTTTAATATTATGATCTTCATCACCACAACCCATGGAGTCAATCAAGAGACCTGATCCTCTCATCTAGGATCATATCAAGGGGTATCAGAGCAAACTTCATGAACAGGTTGTGTTTTTCCTTGACAATCAAACCCTGTAACTATTAGACTTTTCATTTCGGTTTTTGCGAAAAAAAACTAATCATATTCTTAAAAATTTCGACCATGTTCTATGGTGATTTGCAAGCTTAGCTTGTCAATTTCATGGCTTAGGAACCGTTCTAGGTTGTTTAAACTCCATAGATTATGAACTGATTGTGTTTTTCATCAAGTTAAACTCTGATTATGTCTAAAACGTTAAACAAATCAGTTCTGTATTTTTAGAAGAATCTGTGAGTTTGGAAGTGTGTTTTTGTGATCTAAAGCATGTTTTAAGTTTTTATCTTCCTTAAATCACGAACTCATAAGGATTAGATTTTTAAATCAAGTTATCGATTCCAGAACTTTGTTTAGCTTGCTAGAAATCGCTAAAGCATGTTCTAAACTGTTCTGTTTTGCAAATCAGATTTTGTTCTTTTAGAACTTATTATTGGCGGTTTGTTCTTGTGCTTCAGGTCACAATGATGAAGGAGAACAAAGGAAGACTTAGAAATGATGATAAACTCTTCGTGGAAACAATCACAGCCAATTTGACTCGAGAATTCCATAATCGAATGGATGAATCTCAATTAATAAAGACAGCAGCGAACTGATGCTATGAGAACGCAAACAAATGGCTTAAGGCAAGAAATTCAAGGGCAAAGAAGGAGAATTTGTAATCAAGAACTTGAGCCTAAACCACAAGATTTTGTTCGATACAATTCAAGAACACATTTGTGATAAAGAGGAGAAGAGGATGCAAGACGTGGAGAGTAACGTGGTGTAAAGGTTTCTCCCGGTTGTCAAAGTTTATAATTTATAAGACTTAAACCCTACACTTAATCCCGCAAGAGAACGGGGTTAATTGTAGTATTTTAGGATCATCCAAGGATTTAAAGGCTTAAGATAGGAGAATCTAAACAAGGAAATTATACTAAGGCTCCTAGTCTAGGCGGCGGAATAGTAAGAGATTGTCACGGGTCTCTACTAAACCTAATCGATAGGGGAAGTAACCATGGTGATTGTTCAAATGAAGCAAAAAAAAGTAAAATATCATAAAAGTAAGGCAAGCGAATAGTGAACTTCGGATCTGATCAAAATAAAATTAGAATCTTGAGATGATGGTTATGGATTTGGAATCAATCTAGAGTTGTAATGGATTTGGATAAGGCTTTATTGACGGATCTAGCTATTTCTAGACCAAGGATCCCTTTTTGTCGATCAACCCACTCTCGCGACGGAGATCTATTCACCTATACACACTACAAGGCTCAACTCTCGTTTTTTGCCCATCTAAGCATGTATGTGATAGTGAGTCTCAGGCGCTTACAACCATCTAACACCTTGGTGTCCCAAAAGGCAAACGAATCTCATAGCTCAAGGTGAAAAACATAGGTTTAGTTCTCACATGCATTTCATCGAACACTTTCTAGGCGTCTTTGAGCAAAAAAGAAACTTTTAAAGAACTAAACTAAACCTAGTAGAAATTATGCTAGATCTAGCCTAAATATCCATTACAAACCCTAGATCTAACTCCTAACCTACCATCTCTCAAGATCCATAGAGGATCTACTCACTAAACAACATGGAAATCCAAGGACATAGAAATCCAAGGACATAGAAATGGTCTTTGAGCTCCCATAGTTTAGAAGAATAGATCTAAGAAGAGAGAGATTAGAGAAGAGATCCAAAGATCTTTTAAAACAAAAGCAAATGTTATTACAAAGTTTTGATCTTCAAAATAGTGTTTAGAAATGTAGAAAAATAAGATAGAAAGGTTCTCTCTTGTTCTTGAAGCTTAGAGGTCTATTTATATTAAACATAGAGTGGAAGAAGCCCTAAAACAGAGGGTAGTTTCGGCCATTTTGTCAGCCATCGACCCATCTGGTCGATGGGAGCCTACCCAGGGTCGATTGCTGGCAACCTACAGAGGAGGGAGCTCCATTTTCTACCTGGGTTGTTGGCCATCGACCTTAGGTTGCTGGCCATCAACCAGAAGATCGATGGGAGCTCCCTTGGGCAGTTTTGATGGCTTTTGCTCCTCTTTGACATCTTGTTTGATCCCATCTTCTCCCAATGCTTCTAGCCTCTCTTCTCCATGATTTCTAAGCTCAAATCCCACTTTGAATCCATGCCTACAGTCTCCATAGATCCACTCAAGTTGCACCTACAAAATGCAAAGAAAATGCAACGCAAATGCAAGATATGCCTAAACTAGACTCTAGACTCAATCTAATGCATTCTATGACTAAAATGCCATATACATAACCTAAAAGTGGATGAAACTAAGCTAAAATGACCCTAATTATGCATAAAAATATATACACATTAACACCCCCGGACTTGCCCTTTGCTTGACCTCAAGCAAACAACAAAGAACAATCCCGGAAATGAGGTTTGCAAATGGGAACCCAAAACCAAGATAGGAAAAGAAATGCCTTATACCTAATGTCCTCAAGACAAGTAAAATAACGTAAAGATCATCTAAGAATCTAAGTACTTCTCCATTATCATCACAAGACCAACTCTTAGAATCTAAGCTAAGCATCCACAGACTACCTCATCGCCAATTTCTTTTTACATTCAATTTAACATAGGTGTGAGTTCTTTATTTATGGGCAATGCATCTCATCTATTTTGTTTGGAGTTCAAAGAAAGGGTAATTGTAAAGAAGTGCAAAAAGGAGAGG
>OVAN01007883.1:0-18875 GCA_900406275.1 Anastatica hierochuntica | reverse complement strand
CCATGCTCTGGTCTTGGCGCCAATTAGCGCCAAAACGGACCTCCAGTCTTGGTTTCAATCGACGTCTAGATCGGCCTCTAGTTTAGTCCTCAATCAGTTCCAAGACTCGTTCGTAGGTTTGGTGTCAATCGGCGTTTAGACATTTCTCCGAAGCGACGCGGTTATCCGATGCATACGGTGGTTTCATATCGCCCTGGAAGTTGTATCATGTGGCCTTGTGAGAGTTATCCGAAAGCCATTGATGCTAGCTCTAGCACTTGGATGCTCTAGTTTCTCGCGGACGGATAGACTTCTTTGAAAGATCGTCTACACCGCAATTGGCTTGCGGTCTAGATGACGGTAAGTCTAGACGACGGAAAGTCTAGATGACGGCAAGTCTAGACGATGGTGAATCTAGATGACGATAAGTCTAGACGACGTTAAGTTTAGACGACGGTGAGTTTAGATGATGGTAAGGTTAGACCACGTTAAGTCTAGACAACGGTAAGTCTAATCGATGCTAAGTCTAGACGACGACGAGTCCAGATATTGGTCGTGTTTCCGAGTAAGTTTGATTAAAGATGCGATCTTAGACGTTGATTTCGAGATGACTGTTTTTGACACCAACAATAATATGTTAACTAATTTTCATGAATTTTTTGTTCCTTCTCCATAGCAACCATGAATCTAATCATTCTTTAGCTCCTTAATAAATAAAAATCATAACAGAACAATCTATGACCAGAAGAAAACAACTATAGGAACTCGAGGAAAACAAATTTATTTTCTATATCTATTTTCTTTTGATGCGTCCTTTGCATGACTCTTTTTCCTATGCTCTGCCAGAATTCTCTGATAAGGTGAATCTAAACAAACTTGAAGCATATTTCAAAGCATGTTATAACACATGTGTTCATTGAGAACCTACCTAGCAATCGCATAATCATAAGGATTAATATAATCATATAAAAAGGATAACTAAAAAAAGTATTGGTCAAAATGTTTTAAACTCAAACTTAAACTATTTAACAAAAAAAAAAATGTTTTAAACTTAAACGGGTACCGTAAGCTCTTTAATAAGCTTGTAAAAAAAAGTAGACAAAAAAGTTTTCGCCTTGGTGATATCCTCAACCTAAATATGTGTAAAGTATCAGAACAAACTAAGCTTTTATTAGATTCTACTTAGCTAAGGTTTTATCTGTCATATAATGTTTAATAGGTTGGATTTGAATCAAATAACATTTTTAATAACAACTTCTACGAATTGGGTGATATGTTTTCCACACCATGGCTAGGTCATAATCAGCTATATGATTTTACCCGACTTTTATTTTATTTATGTATGAAATTTGATAAGATATGTTAGTTGATTTCAATTTTAATAAAGTAAGATCAGCATAACAACATTTGAAAATATTTTATTTACAGAAAAATTAAACTTATGATGCATAGATGATATATTTAAATAAGCATACTGAAACGTCTTCATAAGAAAACTTCCGAATTATTGACAAAGTAGGTAAAACATTTAATGAATTAAGTTGTATAAGATTAAATATCAGAAGGGAAAAATCAATTTCGAGTGTTGTAGATTATGTATGTTACTTATTTACGTAGTTAGGAATTCCAACTCATTTTCTATCTTATCTCGTCTTTAACTCGGACGTAAGTATGAAACGCATTTATGCCCCTCCGTTTCGTCGTCATTACTCATTGAGAAGAAGAGATATGTAACATAACCATTAGGTCAGCCGTGGTATGTTTGGTAACCTAACAATTAGTTAAGCCTACAAATATAGATACATGATATGGAACTTAACGTGTCTAATTGACTCATGTAGTAAGCGCATCTTCAATGTAAAACTTCATTTTTTCTTCTAAAATAGAATGACTCCAAAATGAAATATATTTTGCTCCAATGAATTACTCTAAAATGGAGTAACCAATAAAATTCTTTAAAAATAGTGTAGCTCTATTTTTACTCCAAATATGAAATAATATCTATTTTTACTTCATTTCGGTGTTCAAAATGAAATGAGGCTGGAGAAAATTTTTCTATAAACTCCATTTTAAAGTACATTTTAGAGTTGGGTGGGAGCAAATTATCCTTACATGTCCAAAGCTATTCTAGATTTTTCTTTTTGTTTACCTGGTGGTTCTTAGAGTCGTTTTCAACATTTAGATTTTATACATCTTTCACTTGGTATTTTCTCTTTAATAAAGATCAAAAGCTTTTTTCACGTTCCTTAAAACAACAAACATGGAACATCAGTTAGTCCTTGAACAAATTTTTTTCACCTTCAATGTCAGTTGCTTGAATTCAAATTTTATTTAGAATAATATAATTACATATTGCATAAATTAGCCACTGATGAATTCATGATTTAGCATCATTATACTCATAATGCATTTGCAGCTTGATGTTAGCACCATAGTTTGTTACTATGCTCATATGAGAAAATAACAAAATGGTTAAAAGTAGACACATGAAAAATTATCAAGCTTTTATTCTTTTTAAATTTTATTTTGTTCAACATCAAAATTTTATTAAATCAGTGAATCAAAAAGTGAGTATGACCAAACATAAAATATTTTCATTATGATAAATTTGTAAGATTTTTTTATTTATTTTTTCATGATTAATGGGTTTTAAACATTCTTTCCAAGAAGCCTGCAACAAAAATTTGTTAACCATATAAAACGAATTTATGAGGCAACAAATAAGCTATAACAAAAGAAAAATTAAGTGAGGAGAGAAAGGTATGGTGCTTGTTCTTACAGTTATGGTCTCCCCATTTTCGTTAATTTTATAATGAAAGATTTGTTACGTCGAAATTGACGATTGCAGAGAGAGCAACCACTACCGTCTATTGAAATATGAAGAAGTTGCACTGTTTAATTAAATGAGCTAAAGAGATTTGGAAATGCTTTGCTTCTACAAATTAATTTGGGTTCTGGCTTTTGGGACTGAAATAACTGATAATATCATTTAGTCCATACTAACTAACACAAAATTGTTCAAATATCTCAAATAAGTTGGGGCAGCTCATAAACCCCACAAACCAATGTTGGGAGATATGTAGAGGTTTCCGTATAGACTACTCCTCTTATACTTAGATTAGATACGAAATTTCTCACGTGCTAAATTTTAAGAGGTACTTTAAAATGTTGAGTTGGGTAGTCTAGGAAACTTTTATTAGATACTTTTAAATGGTAAGATTAGAGCATATATCTTCTACAACAATCAAATTGTAGCATTGATAGGGTATTTTAAGAAACGTTGCAAGAAATATATGTACCATTTTAAAGCAATGGTGGAGTCTATTATGGGATATGAAAATGCAGAAAAAATCGAGAACATAATAAGCTAAATAAGGAAAGGAAAAAAATGGATGATTTCACGGAAAACAAGCTATGAAAACAAACAACATGGGTTGTTCTGGTCTGGCTTGATTCTCTATTTAGCACTTAAGAGGTTGTTAATTGTCTTTTGGACTTTAAAGAGGAAGAGGTGATCAAGACCGGCACAAGAGGAGGTTCCATTGCGTCAAGTGCCATTCTCCTCCTCATCGGAGGTTTGGTGGTCACGCATCTTCTAAGTCTTCTCCTTTCAGGTACATTGGATATTCTTCGTTTAAAATTTTATTTCCTTTCCATCCTTTTCGTCTAGTGATGTTTTTTAAAAGACTTTCAAAATTCTTGTTGTTAGGACCTCAAGTTAGAGTCTTACTCGAAAAGGGGTTAGGCTAGTTGTTTACGCTTGGATATGTAAATGCATTAAATTTGAAAGAGAAATGTTAGAATTATTCATGAAAAACACACAAAAAATTGTTTCTTTGGTGGTTGTCAATAGTTGAATTTTGGATGATATCTTGAGTTTAAATTTTTCTAAAACTTAGTTTCTTAGTTCGTGTTTAAATTATAATAAATTGAAAGAAAATCAAGTCAAGGCTTACATTATCATCTCATGGTAAATTGAAAGCATTTCAGAGTTCTGTTGAAATTTTATGGATCAATATAAAACTGTGTTGGTGTAGTTGTTAGTGTAAGGAATTTGTTTTATTGTGTCCTAGTTTCATTCCAGAGTTCACGCATATGTATGGATCTTCATCGTATACTTCGCAGTTAAAGAAAATTAGAGATATAAATCATCTTAAACAACCAGTCTCTCTTGTTCACCGTTCTTTCTAACAATCACTACGATTCTATAGACTATTGCAACTCTAGTGTTCCATTGTAGTTTGCTCCCAATGGGAAATACTCTTTTTGCAGTATCCACACGATGTCTATTGTTTCATGAATTATGAGTTTAAAAATAGGAAAAAGATGAACACATTGAGAAAGAGATTAATAAGATTGATGTTGGCAGTTTTTTTATTTGTTAATCTTATGATTAAAATTAATACTCATTAATTAGTTTCCTTAAACATGTTTTTCTCAGTCGGCCTAGTTTTTGAAGAATGGAAGATTCAAGCAAGCTATCAAACACAAGAAGTTTTAGTTTTACTGGAAAACAACCAATTGTCCCCCAAACAGACACCGGAAAGAAAATTTATCATCCTAGTAATATGCATCACCATAGTGCTTCTTTAGATAACTTTTTCTCTGAAGATCAGCCAGCTTGGCTGGATGAGCTTCTAAGGGAGCCAGCGTCACCTAAGATGCACAGGGGTCATAGGCGTTCAGCCAGTGATACATCTGCTTACTTGAACTCAACTTTAATGCCTTTTAAGGAAGATGATCTTATGAAAAGTCATTTTGCTGGTCCTTCTTGGCTATTCCAAAATATTAATCATCATGATGATATGTGGCAGCCTAACTCTTATAACAAACATACTAAATCGGGATGGGAACTATCTACGACAAATGGAACCAATATCCAAACACAAGTGTCATGGGGAGCTGTAAATAGAGTATGTACCTCAACATCAAAATCCATCGAGAAACAAGTAAGCAAAATGAAAGAAGGAGGTTTCACAAAATCTGATGGTCCTGGATCAAAAAATGACTCTAAACGCATCAAACAGTAAGTTCTTTTGTTCTTATTCAGCTGGTTGATTTGATTATGATTATCAAAATCTTATACATTCAAATGGTGTAACTGTTTAGCCAAAAAACAACTAAATTATTCATATATGCTTACCTTTTTCTAATTGGTCTAGTCACCTGCAAAAGTCTTGAATAGGTTTGTAACTCTGGCCTCACATCATCTAATTTTGAAATCACTAAAAATGCAGTCAAAATGCTCACAGAGCACGGCTGAGGAGACTTGAGTACATATCAGATTTGGAAAGGACCATCCAAGTGCTACAAGTAAGATTTGAAAAACTCACGTGTTTCTTAAAAAAGTTTCCATTTATAGTAGAAATTCTAGTTATATCAGGCATGATAAACTTCTATTCTACAGGCTCAAGGATGTGAAATGTCATCTGCCATTCACTACTTGGATCAACAACTTATCATGCTTAGCATGGAAAATAGAGCCTTAAAACAACGCCTGGATAGTTTAGCAGAAATCCAAAAGCTTAAGCATGGTAAATAAATTTTAAGCACCGATAAGTGAGTCAAAAAAATCTTAATACACTTTTTGCTTATCCAAATTATAATTTGGGTGGTTTTAACAGTCGAGCAGCAATTTCTAGAGAGAGAGATAGGAAATCTCAAGTTTCGGCAGCACCAACAACAACCACAACAAAACCAGAAACAAATGCAGCAAAACCTATACAACAAATACCGATCTCCCACTACACAAGAACCTGAATCCCAGTTTGCAGCCTTGGCAATATGATTTAGAGAATTCTTGTACGAGACAAGTATAAAATTCATATTATTTTCTGTAAGATCTCCTCCTATTTCTGTCTTAATGTCCATTTACCATAGGTCAATTCAGTGATGGTTATTGGCTTGAATAAATTAACGAGCAAAGCATGATAATGTAAATCACTATATGGTTGTTTGTTCTCTTTCTCCTCTTTTAATTTCTATTTTTTCTTGTAATATAAAACTGATTACAATAAATGCATTATTTTTGAAAAGGATTAAATCAAAATGAAAAACAAATTAGTTGGGATAAAACAGAGGATGGAGCGTCGTTAGACGTGTTTTCCCAACCACAACTTTAACAAGTCTTTGTAACCTTGGTCACCAGGAGCTCAAATTGAAAGTTAAGAGCAGCTTATCGATTGTGAAAGTGCATATGCAAACTCTTTATAGGTCTACGTCATTGAAGAGAGGTTAGCAACTTTTGTTTCTTGTTTCATTTACTGGTCAAAGTCTTTGTGAAGTTTATCGATGGTGGGAGTATGTCTGAACTAGACATAAATGACTATGTTAGGTTCTTTTTGGGGTCTGCGTCGCTGAAGATATATTAAGAGAAACTTATGTTTCCTATCTCCTTTAGTGGTCAGTGTCTGCATGAAGTTTATTGGTGGTGGCAGTCTGTATGCACTAGACGTAAATGAGTGCTTAAGTTCTTTTTTGGGTATGCTATAGAAAGGTTAAGAATGGCTTATGTTTTAGGTCTGCTTTAGTGGTCAGCATTCTCTTCAAGTTTATCGGTGGTGGCAGTTCCTTTGGACTAAACGTAAATAACTGCATAAACTTTTTGGTTCTACGTCGTTGAAGACAGGGTAAGAGCATCTTATATTTTCTGTCTGTTATAGTGGTCAGTTTTATTCTAGCTTCTACTTGAATCATATCGGTGGTGACAACTTGTCTGCACTAAACATAAATGGATACACATATTCTTTTTTAGTTCTGCGTCAATGAATATAGGTTAAAAGCAACTTTTGTTTCCTGTCTGTTTAGTAGTTAGTGTCTTCTTTATTTTATCAGTGTTGACAGTCCATCTGCAGTAGACGTTAATGACTATGTATATTAATTTTTGGGTCTGCGTCTTTGAAGACATGTTAAGCGCAACTTTTTCTTCATGTGTGCTTTAGTAGTCATCGTCTGCTTGAAGTTTATTAGTGGCGGAAGTCCGTCTGCTCTAGACGTAGATGATTAGACATTTCTTTTGGGTTTGCGTTGTTAAAGATAAATTTAGAGCAGCTTGTATTTCCTGTCTGCTTTTGTGTTAATGTATGCTGCTAGTTTATTGATGGTGGCAGTCCGTCTGCACTATACGTAAATGACTACGCAGATTCTTTTTTGGGTATGCGTCGATGAAGACAAGTTAAGAGCAACTTTTGTTTATTGTATGTTTTAGTTGCCAGTGTTTGCTTGAAGTTTATTGGTTGTGACAGTCCATCTACATAATACGTCAATGACTATGCATATTGTTTTTTTTGTACAGGTTAAGATCAACTTTTTTTTCATGTCTACTTTTTTTGTCAACGTCTGTTTAAACCTTATAGGTGATGGTAGTCCGTAAGTACTATACGTAAATGGCTACGCTTATTCTTTTTGGTTCTTTGTCACTGAAGTCAGGTTAAAAGTAGTGCGTGTTTCTTGTCTGTTTTAGTGGTCTGTTTTATTTTGACGTTTTCTTGAATCAAATTGGTTATGGAAGTTCGTTTACACTAGCTATGCATATTCTTTTTTGGGTCTACATCTTTGAAGAAATGTTAAGTGCAACTTATGTTTCATGTGTGCTTTAGTGGTAAGCATCTTCTTGAAGTTTTTGATAGTCCGCCTGCATTAGAGATAAATGACTTCGCATATTCTTTTCTGGGACAACGTCGTTGAAGACAGGTTAGAAGAAACTTTTGTTTCCTATCTGCTTTAGTGGTTAGTTTTATTGTAACTTCTGCTTGAATTAAATCAGTGGTGGTAGTTAGTCAGCATTAGTTGTTAATGGCTACGTAGTCTTTATTGGGTTTGTGTCCATGGAGACAGGTTATGAGCATCTTTCTTTTCTTGTCTTCTTTAGTGGTCAATGTATGCTTGAAGTTCATCGGTGGTGGCAGTCCGCCTGTATAGATGTTAAAGACTATGCATATTTTTTTGGGTATGCATCGCTGAAGGCAGTTATGAGCAGCTTATGTTTCCTTTATGGTTTAGTGGTTAGCGTATACTTGAAATTTATTGGTGGTGGCAGTCCTTCTGCACTAGACCTAAATGACTATGCATATTCTTTTTTTGATCTTGCTCCTTAAATTTAGGTTTAGGGCAACTTCTACTTCCTGTTTTGTTTGGTTGTCAATGTCTACTTGAAGTTTATTGATGGTGGCAGTCTATCTACACGATGCGTAAATGACACAAAATTCCTTTTTTTGTATATGTCATAGAATTCTGGTTAAGAGCAGCGTATATTTATTGTCTACTTTAGTTTTCAAATTTATTTGGGTGTTTGTTTAAAAATTATAGGATGCGGCAGTTCGTATGAACTAGGGGTAGATGACTAGGCATGTTCTTTTTTAGGTATGCACTGCTGCATTCAGGTTAAGAGAAGCTTCTATTTTGTGTCTACTTTAGTGGTCGTTTTTATAGTTGCTTGATTACTCGTATTTTTACATGCTTTTACTTTTGATTTTTATTCACTTTTAGAGCTTTTTATGCTTTTATTTATCACAAATGGTAGTTTTCTTGTATTTATAGTGTTAGAAGTCATCGGATTTGTATTAATTTGGGGGAAAAAGTAAATTTATGGACAGTTTCTATGCATCAGAAAGATAATCGAAGATGAGCACTTTTCCCTTAACAGATTTTGATGAAATTTAGACAGCAACTAAATATTAGATTTCAAATGGATTTGGTTTTAAGACAATTACATCTCTGGATCAAAAGTTACAAGCAATTTAGTGAAAACTGGTCCATCTTCCATGAAGCTCGAATGTGCACATCAATGAACTAAAACCGATTTTGGACAAAAACCACACACAAACGGCCAAGAATCTGTCCCATCGATTTGCGACATTTCCCACCGTTTTGATCTAAAAATCACCTATAACCGGTGGAAATCCAATTCGACTCGAGGTGAATCTAAACTGATTTATTTTGACCTAACCCTATAAATAAATGGTTATCTATTTTTTTTTAATGACGAGTTGTTTATACTGAGCGAGTGAAAAAAAAAACTTTAATGACGTGAACCAATTGTAACTGATAATTTATTTTTAGATAATCTTTTCAAAGAAAGATATATTTCTCTCTTCTTCACACCATTTTTAAATATCTGCAATGTTAATTACTTTTAGACAACAATTCAAGCCGGTAAAGTCTACCATTTATAAAGTCTACATTGTATTTCAATTAATTGGTTGTCAGGTAATTGTATTATAATTTAATACATATCGTTAGTGAATTTTAAAATTTTAGCTACTAGAATATTGTTTTTTCGTGTTAAATTATTTAAGAGTGAAAATTTATACTAATAAATAATTTTTTGGGTGAAAAATAAAATTTAGGTATACAACCACATCATGTCACACCTTTAATTATGACGAGTTCAGAAGAACACACGGCTGAAACTAAAAGAACCTTAAATTTATCAGCGATTATGGTCATCTCGAGGGCATATGCTCTTCTCCATTGATTGCTTCTATTATTGACAACTTATTTTTTGCACATCCTTTATTTTTATTCTAAAAAGAGATCTCATGTTACAAAGAAAGAGATCTTTAGAGAATGGGTTTATTTCAATGGTTGCCTCTTTTTTCTTTTAAGTAATAGTATTCCAAGTATATTCTATTCCTATTTAATAATTAATTCAAAATAAAATCCATTAACATGAAATATTTAAATTTCACCGTTTTAAATATCTGAAATAGAGTTTGTAAGTGTCGTCCTTGAAGATGCATATAAAACCATATTTAATAATTGGGATTACTACCTTACTAATTTGACTAGAAAATATTAAATACTCTACAACCATTGACTACAAACTAACAATTTTGTTCACTTATTTTAACAATGACAGTTACCTCGTTAAGAAACAATAAATAAGTAACATGCATAATAAAGAGATTAACACAAGAAGATAGCTTCTGGTCTTACAAAACTTCAAATAAAGGAATGGACCTTGTAGTCTGGTGGTAGTGGACGGGTTCTGGTTGTCAACACAATCTGGGTTTGATCCTCCTGCTACGCAGAAACTAAGTCACATTGTTCCGTTCATCCACGCGGATATGGATCTTTGTTTTCGGCTCATTTGAATACCTAGTGAGAGAGTCTATTTATGGGTTGACCTCACATCCAGGAGTTAGTTTAGTTCGTCATGGACCTGAGTTTAACCCTTTATTTAACAAAAAAAAGGTTCAAATAAAGATCTATTAATCATCTACCAGTTTCGTATATTCAGTAAAATTGCATATACAACGATAATACCAAGTGAGAAAGTCATCAGAACATTACGATACATCGTACACCTTTCATTTAGAATGAGCACATTTCGTTTACGCGTTTCAAATTTTTTTCACATGCTTGATTCAAATCATTGAATAAACCGTTTCGAGTTTCACTCATTTTTTCACAGTCAAGGGTACGTCTTCTTACATGATTTCTTAGACTCATAAGCTCCTCTTTTTATTGACGAACAACATTTCAAACACCCATCAAAGCAACGTTTTGCCACTCATGAGGCTTTTCAACATCAAGCCAACAGAAGAAGATGCAAGAGTCATATTCATTTGATACATAACAGCCTTGATAGTTGTCGAACCTCATGTTAATGTTCTCATTGGTCTACGCCTGAAATAGCTTCGCCGGACGGTTACAATTATACACCACAACTTTATCATTCTTGTATTTGATGGTTGATAAATTTGAACATTAGGCCATCTAAAAAAATCAAACATTTACATGAAAATGGAATAAATGATGTTGATTCTATCCACCCAAAATGATATTTATTATCGATTTACAAAAATCCACTGGCTCCTGTTATTTACAATTGAAAAAAAGAAATTTTTACCTGGTTACAAAAAGTAGAACATAAGATTGTGACTTATATACCAAATGATATCTTAAAGACGACTTACTGTGTTAGGGTTTCATATGGTCGAGGTTATTTCTCTCGAATCGCCTTAACTTTTCCTAATTTTAATTTATCTTTAATTAACCCTAAACACCCAAATCTATTTGGGGAGGCTTAATTCGAGAAACTTTCAATGGGAAGAATTGAATATTAGTGAAAAAGGTTAGAGGGTTAAAGTGAACCGCGTGTCATCTTGTTAGTTTAAAAATGCACCATCTTGAAACTTTTAAAAAATTAATACTTAAATATAGGCGTCAGAAAATTCTCTTACGTTATTAATAAACAAGTACACGTTTTGACTAACATAACATATTTTTCTTTTATTACTGTATTGCTATATTAATAGTCGAACTAATAATTTCTATGAAAAATAATTCAAATATTAATATTGCTATCATAAAGGAATAAAAAATATTTAAGAAATTATATACTATATATCTAAATTAATTAGTTTATTTCTACTAAATAAACAGTACTAAATTAAAAAATTAATACTAAATTAATTTTTCTTTGACAATTAATATCGCTCTATTAATACTACAATATGCAAAATTGTCTACCAAAAGACAGATAGTTGAGAAGAACCACTTTGACTACCGCCACATATAATAGTTAAACCAAATTAGTTGAGTCTTTTTTTTATAAAATGTTAATTATATTATAATGGAATTTGTGGGTTACAAGCTAATAGCAGACGTTTCCATGGGCCAAAAAAAAAAAGAAAGTCCATCGGAAACCAAACTTTACAAAAGAAAAACTTTGACAATTACTCGTTAGCTAATCACCGGGATAGTGAGCCTGCACATTGTTTCTTGAAGCGATGTGCAAGTAAAATATCCTTGATTATCCTGTCGAGTCGGGTGAAAAATAAGTCAGAGGAAGTAATTGTATCATCATGGAGTCTTCGATTTCTCTCTTGCCATAAGTGGTAGATGGTTGCTTGAGCAACCAGTTTCTTCAACGTGGAGGACAAGCCATAAGTCTTACCTAACAACCAGTTAATCATAACATTCCAATTGGTGAAGATCGCTTGAGGTTGAGCTAGTCTTTGAAGAACCTTGTTCCAAGTTCTAATAGCAAAACCGCAATGAAAGAAGAGATGGTCTCTTGTTTCCGAATTCTCATTGCAGAATACACACGTGTCCGTTACACTTAATCCCCAATCTTGTAGTCTTTTCTTTAACGGAAACCTGTCTAGATTCGCAACCCAAAAATTGAAAGTGTTTAGGAATCGACCTCTTAAACCAGACATCCTCCTTCCATCTCTTGATCTCTTTCCTTGGCCTTATAAAATCCCAAGTAGCTTTGTTAGAAAAGACAGTCGATCGATGTCCTCTTTCTCTCCATTCAAAGGTGTCAGTCCCTCTTGAGGGTAACGGTGGATTCAGGTCTAGAAGAGTGTTTCGAATAAGGAGCAGTGTTTGGTTCCTCACTCGACAGCTAGGTAGAATCCAGGTATTGTTTCTTGTTCTTTGATAGATCTTGGCGTCAAGAGGGATACCCATTTTTCTCGGTCCATCACGTCCTGTTAGCTCAATAAGAGGTCCAAGAGGGGACCAATCATCAAACCAATAGCTTCCACACTTCCCATCTCCTATGTTGCAACCTATTAGTCTTCGAGCAACTGGTCTTAGTTTAAATAGAGTTTTCATAGTCCATGAGTCAGTTTTCAAATTTTGATGGTTGTCGCTTTCATTGAGAAGCAACTTCTCTGCTAATATTCTTATCAGATTGTACTTTGAAGCTCATTCACATGTCAGGCTCAAGATTTTAGTTAACCAATATTTGGTGGCTTGAAAGGCGAGCAAGCACACCGAATTGCCAGATATGTGAAGGTGTTTCGAAGTACAAGCTCTTCAGCAGATATGAAGAGAAGCTGCGAAGGCAAGAGGTGATAATGGTCAACTAAAATAATTGGCAAGATAACATTTAGAAGAGTTGGCATGAACTTACAGGAAAAAAGTAAGATAAGCACATAAATGGTCAACTGTTGAATGAAAGAAAAAGATATTTTCTACAAGGAAAATTATTATCAGTGGTCTTAATGTGGCAGAATTGTTCCAATGGTTATTATTATTAATACCAGATTAGAGAGTTTCAAAACTATAAAAATATTGACACTATAAACTACATAGAAGACTCATGGTAGAACCCTTATAAAGTATATAGTAGTCTCTACAAAATAAATACATAGATGACCTTGGATATCATGTGGAAGAATTTGATATAAGTGATCCTTGCAAAGCTACATAGACTTGTGTTATACTTAGATGGTCTTTAAAATAATAATTATATCCGGATAAACACTATTCATTTCTCTATTTTTAGAGGTCCATATAGAGTATTATTTGAGATGATTTTTCTCTGAAAACATACCATAGAGCCAAACATAGAGTACCACTGGAGATGCCAAAAACATCCAAAATCAACATGTTTATACAATCTTCAAGATAATCTTGTTAATATTATTGTAGACGAGAACTGCAACGCAAAATATGAAAATGTTTTGAATGTAGATTTAAGGTTTATTTTTAAACCACTTGACCCTCAAACCCCTAGAGAAACTCTAATGGTGCTTCATTTTGCACCTTTTCCATCATTTCCATAATCTACCTTGATCGAAAAATCTAAGAAAAATATTCCCTAAGTATAATATAAGATTATATAAATATAACAAAATTAATCTAATTGTATTAATAAACAAATATATGCCATGATCGAATAGTTTTTGTATTTAACACGTAAATAAATTAACTCGATGATAAAAAAAATAATGAATGTGTAATGCCCATTGTCTCCTATCTGTAATTATATACATTGCTTATGTTTTATATTTAATTACGTGATATGTTTACAGTTGTAAATTTGTTAAGTATTTTAGAATATTATATTATATACACTTATATATTGTATGTCATAACTTCAAATGTATTGTATTCGTTTATGGTTTGATATATAATGTGGGAACTATAACCAACTAAAATATGGAAGAAATTCTCGCATTTTAAAATGAAGCATATCTAGTGATATATTATCGATATAAATTACTTTTAATAGATTTTTTCCTTTTTCTTATCAACCTTATATAGAAAATTAAAAAGGCCTCATCATCCAAGCCGAAGCAATTGTATACCTAGATAAAGATAGATGATAACATTTTTGAACTGTGTGCCAAATTGCCAGCTTTTCAGAGATTGATTTAATATACATGTGGGAAATTAACAAAATATGACTTGAGATGTTGAACCTCATCGAGTTGTGTAGAGAACGCTAGCCAGTCTTCAAGGTTGTTAAAGACTGGCTAGCATTCTCTACACAACTCAAAGAAGTTAAACATCTCAAGTTCTATTTTGTTAATTTCTCACTTATGTATTTACATCAATCACTCAATCTTTTCCTTTGTTTATGAAATAGGTTATTAATAATGATACTACATGTAATTTTTTATAAATTAAATGTTATTTCAAAATGTACTCCCCAATCAATGATATGGAGATAAGTTACAAATTTTCATTATTATTTATAAAGTGTAGTAAATTATGGTAGACTATGGAAAATTTTCCAGACTATAGAGTTTATACGTCGGTCAGACATTGTCGACTTATAAACTCCACAAGTGAGTGTTGTAAATTTTCTTATTATGGCACTACATTAATTAATATTAACAAGTATCTAACTTGTCAAGAATAGGCAAAATTTTAAGAAAGACTGTTGAGGCGATAAATCAGGTGACGCTCGAGACTTGGCACGCCCTTAAAGAAGGTCGGATTTTTTGTGTCTCTGGCGGCCATAAAGGCACCGTGAGCTAGGTTTTAGGCTTCCCTCTGTATTTAGTCGGTTTGGCTTTGGTTTGTGGTTGATTCGAGTAGTGAGAGAATCTGGATCACGGTCGGAATTGGAGGTGTTCGTCGATTTCCGGCGGATTCAAGGTGAGGTGGTGCTGGTATGGGATAGGGAGTTGTGGATCTCGGGTTGTTGGCTCGCGATGGCTCAGCTCCGTCGCCCTTTTAGGGTAGGTCTCTCTCACTCTTAACCTTCTTTTCTTCTGGTTTTCAATCATTTTATGTCGAGTTCTGGGTTCTCTCTATCTTGTAGGGTGGTTAATTTGGTGAATCTAAATTTGAACATTCCTAGTTCTTTAGTGGTCCCTTAGGGTTTGTCTTCTCCGTGGTTCCTTTGAGTTGTTTTGTGTTGGTGTTGTCGTTTGATGCTCGTTCGTTCCTCGGCGTTTTTGTCGATCCCTTTTGGTGGTGTTTCTTTGCTTAATTGGTTAAGTGTCAAAAGTATCGTGCGAGAGGTGTGCTCAACCTACAAGTTAGGAGCAACGGATTTGCCTTGTGTTTCCGGCTCCTCTGTAAGGCTGTGTGTAGGGCTCTGTGCTTTTGGTCGTTGTTTGTGTTCAGCGGTGCTAGCAGTAGCACTTTCTTCTTCGGCCCGGGTTTTAAGCGTCGGTGTTCTCGTGGCTCTTTCATTCGAGGAGCAATATAATGAGATTCGATGGTGTCTTCTACCCTTAGTTATTTCGGCTCGTGATGCTCAGCTCCACTACTCCTCCAACCGATTTCTTTTGGCCTTCATCAATTCATGCTTTTAGACATGGTTTGTTCAATTTCTAGATTCTTTGTTTGTATAAGTCAGAACGTGTATTTGTGTTGTTTGGCTTCGTGGGTCTTTTTTAGATTCGTCGGCTTTTGGCTCCGGAAAGTCTTAGTACTTTGCCGGTTTAATCTCTATTTCTTGTACTCTTTCGTTGCATAATAATATCATCTTTAGATGGAAAAAAAACAAGTATCTAACTTGTATTATACGTTGGATCATATTTTAATTAATTTTTTGTTATAGTCTAGTTTTAAAAAATAATGGACCAATAAAAACATTTATGCACATCAATTTTAAAAAAAATAAATTTATACATATTAAAAGACCTCGGATTTTACTATTTGAGTCTATTTTTTTATAAATCTCAGTTGATATAATTGGGAATCTTGTTAAAATATATTAAATAGATGAAAATTTTAGTTTAGAGAGTGACTCAAGTGAACAAAACCCAAAATTTCAACACAAAAATGGTCTCATGTTTTAGCTACATCCAAAAATTATAAATATTAAAATTTCCATTAAAATTTTTTAATTTTTGAAGAGAACATTGTTTGTAGCTTTTCATTCTAATTTTATTCGCTTAAAAGTTCTACCATGACAAATCAAATATTCCCATTATTAAATAATATTAGGACATCTCAAATATCATTTTGTTATTTAATAAATATGCTGTGATATATTTAACCTTAGCGAATTTAGTGGAGCTAATAGGCTATAAATTAAAATGAAGCTTAAAGTTTGAGTAAAAAACTATGACTTTTTCTAAATATAGAAAAATGATCATGCACTTTTAGTATTTATATATTTGTTACTGAAAACATATATATTAAAAGTATAATGTAATCTTTTCACTATCTATATAAATTTAATATTTAATTTTTCATTGTTTTTTAACTTTATGCTTTACTGATAAAAAATGAGTTCAAAATTTTTTTTATTATAAATTGAAAAGATAATGTTATCCTAGGGAAATAGAAAAATATATCAGATTTTTTATGAAAATAGAAAAATAGAAAAATAGAAAAGAACTCAAGAATAAGAACAACATCGAGAAGCTCCGAATGCACAAATTTTTTTATGAAAAATTTTTAATGGTCTTGGAGGATATACATCAGATTTATATGAATTTTACCTTGTATAATATTATCATTTTATTATGGATTTAATTTTGAATAAACCAAATAAATGCAATATTATTATTATTATGTAATCTTGCTATTAGTCGAACGAAAAGAATCCCCTCAACTATAAACCTTAAATGCACAACAGAACCGAAACCCAAACTCCTTTTAACCAGTAAAATCTAAATACTTAACATAACTTTGAATGATAGTTAAACTTCAAATATTTTTTATTATTCTGATAATGACAGTTAAACCTGAATTTTTTCACAATCTGATAATGTTGGTGGTATAATCCAAGATAATCTAATAACATTTGTTAATTTGATGGATGGTTTTAAATTTATATTGAAAAGGGAAATGGAAAACACTAGCAAAACTGTATATATCTGAAAATACGAAACAAAAGTTATTTGCCAAACAAGCTAGATGTGAAGTAGAAAAGGGAGAAGTGGGTTCCGCAGCCTTTAACAAAGATCACAACTTGAGATTTATACCTCAGTCATTCATAAAATTCTCCCCAAGCTTGTCCCAATCGAGCGCTGGAACTTTAACTTTGTTCAACTTGTCATATGTGAGGAGGTGCTCTCTTACAAGTTTCGAAAGTTCCTGTCATGGCTATGTCGTTTCGTAACCCTATTTTTGTCGTAATAATTTCCCTTTCTATCAGCACCTAATTTCTTGTAACTTTCGCTCTCAAAAGTCTTTCGCCCTGTAATGATCCTCGGTCTTTTTTGCCTTCTAAAAGCCTTTTTTGGATTGGATTCGTAGTCCTCTTCAACATGACATTTTATCTTTAGGTTTTTCGAGTCCGCCAAAAAATCTTGGTAATGTTGTTAAGGTATATCAATTTTGATTGGTAATAATTTTAAACAGAAATTATTATATATATAAAAACGAAAAGATGCTTGTAGTGGAACGTTACAGAGTTTTTTTTTAACGTCTAAAATCGATTTTATTGATGATAATGTGAGATAACAAAACGTGAATACATCAAATTTGAGCAACAAATCATAACATAAAGATATAGAAACACATGAATACAACCATTTTTCGTAAATACGGGAAATTGAAACAATTTCGATGATGGAGTGGAATATAACCCTGCTCTCTTAACAAAAGCCTTACGGGCTAACAGAATACTTCTGTTATGTCCCCTTCATACACTTGAGATTGGCTAACAACATATTGCTAAGCCTCCAAAATGCCTTTGCCATTACCTTAATGAATATATTTGGTGTTGATGTCGTTGTAGATGTTTCTCGATCTTTATGACCCTTGAACTTCAACTTAGTTGATGTATTTTGTCATTTACTAATCGTCCATTGCCTATGCGGTTTCATCTTGATCATCATAACATATTCCTTCTCAATGCAATTTATCCATGGTGGTTTCCGTGCCGGTCTTCGTTTACACAACAAATCCAAAATGATTTATTTCAATCTTCGGATCATCACCAAACGATAGCGATGACTGTCAGAAACTAACACAATACTAACATCGGGTGTTAGTAGTGACAAAACCTCAGCAAAATTGCTGTAAACAACCACGACATAATTGCCGTAAAAATTCTTCCTTACGGAAATTGAGAAAAATCGATTTAACTCGATTGAAATAGATATAAAGCATCGTCCCAAGACAAAATCCGGAGACGGTACAACATAACAGTGAGAGAGGGGAAAACATAATCGGTTCATGGCTATGTATTGAATCAATGTTAGAGACGGTACTCGAAAAACGGCGGAAGAGCGACCGGTGAGTGCATTAATACCGGAAAAGTTGTAGAAACTGTTGTTTATCGTCGCTGAGAAGTCGCTTGCAGTTAAACTTTATGTGATTTTTGCTTACGTATCAATCATATGTGAGCTCTCATAATTAATGTTATAATCTAATTGGTTGATTATATTCTGAATTTAAATTAATTTTGATTTATTTGATTTCTCTAAAAAATAAACAAATAAACCATGAACCATTTTAATTCAATTGCCAAACAATCTGTTCAAATCAAAAAAGCTTAGTCCAATTGCCAAACATTATTTATTTTATTTCCATTTTTTGATTTATAGTAATAATGTTAACATACATTTTATTGTAGCTTTTATTAAAAGGATAATTAATATAGTTGGTTTACCAATATAATTATGTGCTATTATATTAAAATTTTGATTAGTAGAATCCCCTAAACATTAATTGGGAAGTGAGTTTGCCAAATGTCTTCTTTATAATGAGTTTTAAGCAAAAATTATGACATGTCAACCTAA
>OVAN01007882.1:0-19010 GCA_900406275.1 Anastatica hierochuntica | reverse complement strand
TCTTTAACAGCGTCGACACACACTTGAGGAGTAAGGATCGAATCCTTAGTCGAAATTGCAGGAGAACACTCTCTTCTTTATTTTGGAGAAATAAACTCGTCGATAAGGATAATCCATAACCGCTCCTACTATTAAAAGGAAAGGAATCTCAAGAATCAATGGAATTTGAGATTCTTTACTCATCTCAATAATCTGGAATTCAACAGGAACCAAGCAGTTGTCTACTTGCATTGTTACATCCTTCATGAACCTATTTGTTGATCTCACAACATCTCCAAACTTGAGAGACATGGGAGAAAACTTGATGTCGTTTATTTCCAATCGGTTTACAATGGATTTAGGCATGACATTTACAATAGCTCTGGAGTTAGAAAAGGGTTCTTGAAAATAACGCCTAATACATCTTCTTTCGGGATACACCTTCTAAACATTTCATTAGAAAACTTCTTGTATAAGTATGACTCACCCCAAAAGTAGCGTCTAACATCTTTCAAGAACTTCTTCTTCTTGTAACTGAAGAATTAAGGAGGCTCAATGTCAGCTGCAAGATAGTTTGCAATGTGTACATACCTTGGATGAGTGGATGATACTTATTTTAAAGCTCCTTTGGAATGTCCCTCAAGATGAAAAACATCTTTAACAGCATCGACACACACTTGAGGAGTAAGGATCGAATCCTTAGTCGAAATTGCAGGAGAACACTCTCTTCTTTATTTTAGAGAAAGAAACTCGTCGATAATGATAATCCATAACCGCTCCTACTGTTGAAAGGAAAGGAATCTCAAGAATCAATAGAATTTAAGATTCTTTACTCATCTCAATAATCTGGAAGTCAACAGGAACCAAGCAGCTTTTTACTTGCATTGTTACATCCTTCATGAACCTATTTGATGATCTCGCAACATCTCCAAACTTGAGAGACATGGGAGAAAACTTGATGTTGCTAATTTCCAATCGGTTTACAATGGATTTAGGCATGACATTTACAATAGCTCTGGAGTCAGAAAGGGGTTCTTGAAAATCCACATCATTGATCTCACATGAGAAGACAAGCTTCAACAGGTCTTCTATCTTATGAAGCTTCCTTTGGTGCGGTTCTTTGTATTTTGACTCGTCAATATCAAAGCTTGGTAATGGATGGTCATCAATAATTGGATTCACATCCATGGATTTTTGCATAATCTCGGCTGCGTCTTCTTCCTTGTATAGAATTTCAATCGCCTTGCAAGATTTTGGGATTCTCTCGGGTTTCGCAGGAAGAAAGTCACCTTGTGTGTTCACACCTTCTTAACTTTTATCAACTTGAAAATCAAGAATTTTGACATGATTAGACATGTACGTAAGTTTCCCATATAGCCCGTGGATCTTTCCATTGAGATGATTGTACATGTTTTCCATGTTTCGGGCGTTTTCCTTTAGACCTTCTTGGACTTGTTGAAACAAAAGCTCAACCTTGTTCTCTAGGGAGGATAAAGCCACGTATTTGGAATGAGAAATAGATACTAATCTCATACCAAATTCATTGAATTGCTGCTGCGTTTGAAGATCTTCATATCCGAAGTTTTCTCGGCTTCAGTTTTGATGGGAATTCTCTAGATTGTTGATGTACCGAACTTCCCTTTGCTGCCCATGAACACTATCACCTTAATGATATTGAATAGCACTTCCAGTAGCCTCTCTCACGTCCTCATGGTTATTCATAATCATTTGATTTCTCCTTAGAAGTTGAGCGACCATAGATTTCAGCTCAGAGATCTCTGCAAAGTCGGAGTTTAATTTGATGGCTTCCAATGTTCTTTCTTGAATTGGATATGAATTTTTGTTTCTCTCAGCTAGGTTGTCAATGATAATGTTAGCTTGAGCAGCAGTTTTATTCATAAAGTTCGCTTGGCTTGCAGTGTCGAGTGTCATCATGATTTTTTCAGCAATTCCTTCGTAGAAGAAGTTGAACAAATTCAGTTTCGTGAAACCATGATGAGGGCATTCTATTTGGTACTCCTTGAAGTGTTCTACTGTGTTGAAGAATGATTCATTCTATCTTTGTTGAAAATCCGAAATTCTTCTTCTCATCAGCTCCAGATTCTTCTTCTGGTAGAAGTATTTCAAGAAGGCTCTCTTGCATTGATCCCATGCAGTGATTGATCCAGGAGCATGAGACTTTAACCACTTCTTGGCATTCTCAACTAGAGAGAATGAGAACAACTTGCACTTCAAATAGTTGTCAAAAACTTCATTGGATCTTCTTATGCTGCAAATTTCTTCGATCTTTTCAATATGATCCACGGGGTCTTCTTCAGCTAAGCCACCAAAATGATGTTTATCAGCCCAAGATACAAATTTATGGCTGATATTAAATTCTCCAGGAGGTTGTGCAGGACATATTGGGTTTGGGTTGGTGTAGGAAGCGCTTGGTGAATCGAATTCCCCGATTGTTTGATGTTGAAGCTCCATTTTGATCTTCCTGGAAGAACAAAAGAAAGGAGATTATGTAGTACTTTCTTTCCTTGATATTTCACATGAAGAAAATACAACCAACAAAAAGTAAAAAAATAATAATAATAAAAACAAGAAATGAAAAACGAAAAAGCCTTAGACTAAATCCTAATTTGAAACTCGTAGGTAACTGAATAGGTCTTCGGCAACGGCGCCAAAAATTTGATGTGCTCAAAGTTTTACCCTGAGAATTAGCAAATGCTGCAAGTGCATAGCGGTTGTGGTAGTACTTAGGGATCAAATCCTCAAAGACCAAGAACCACACTACAAGTTTATGAGAATCGAATTGAGCTAAAGTGAAACTATGAGTTTTGTTTGTGGAATTGTAAGGCAAAAAATTAAGAGTAGATTATAATAAAATCAGAAAGTAAATAATGTAAAATTATCAATAAGAGAAAGCATTGGACATTCTGGAAATCTCAAGTTATAAAGGATCGATTAAAACGGATAAAAAGACAGATAAATTCAATAGGTAAGTCCTGACGGAAAAAAAAAATCAATAGGTAAGTCTTAGAACTTGAATAATGTAAGGAATATCAATCTACTTCCGTAGTATCAATTAATGATGTCTAAAAAACCTAATTTATTCAACTCCCGTTGGTAATTAAGTGAATAAACAAGCATAAAATTCAGATTCAATAGTTCACAAAAACTTGGTAAAATCATTCCTATGAAAACCAACATTTTTGCTCATCCAGATAAAACAAGACAATTTAACAACATTTTCGTTGAGTGAATTAATCCTAAATGACAGTATCTAGATGGTCAATTAAGCAACAATCATCAAACAAAAATCTAGATGAAGAACCCTAAGGAAATCATCAAATCTAACAACCTAACAATCAATCCATGAATCCCTTTTGAAAAACCCTAAACCCAACAAGTAAACTACTCAAAACTAATCATGAGATTATGTTACTTTTTCGCTGAAAACCCTTTTCATTAAGCAAGCAGTATAAGAATCTCCGCTAGGGAGAAACTAAACAGACCCGCCGATCTTACAAGGGTGAAAGTTACATAACGTGCTATTGGATTACGAGTAAGGCAAGCACGGAAAAAATAATAGAAACATCCATCGAGAACACTAACGGTAGACAAATAAATACTCCATTAACATTGCAGGAAAATAGAAGAAAGCTCCTCGCCAACCAATAAACACACGAATTCCACGGTTGAGACACGAAGGTCCATGTGATTTTGAAATTCCATGCTTGTGCGAAAGTGCCAAAACACTAGGTCCCTGAAAAAGGCGGTCACGAACATGACGAGATATAATTCTCGCAGCCCAAAACCCTTGAGTATCAATATCTTTTCCGGACTTAGAAATATTCCAGGAGAAGGTCCAGCGCGAAACGATATGAAGGATGAGGGGAAAAGTCTTAGAAAGACGAGAGTCTTGGAAAGAGAGCATCGTTTTATTTTTTATCTTGTAATCTCCAGAGATTTGACTATGTAGATGGAAGAGTAGCTCGACATTTTTATCCATGAAAAAATTGACCGAGATAATAGATAACAATACGTTTGAGAGTCTTGTCGTGAGAATACGCTTCATTATGGAGGAAAAAGAAGTTGCCCTAGATTTGAAGAGAGAGAGAGAGAGAGCTCGTAACAAGTAGATGCGTTCTCCGACCTGACGGTTATTATCCCATTGACATTCCCGATTAGTAGATGCTTCTATAGCCTTCGGAAAAGCACTTGTCGGCTCGGCGTATAACCACATCGTGAAGATCGCCGACAGGAAAATAACATTTATGGCCAGCTAGAAGATGACATCTATGGTCTTTGGACAACCAATTGTCGGTTCGGTATGTAAACACACCGTGAAAACCGATGAGACAAAGCCTTCTGTAGCTAACAGAAAAATGGAAATTATAGCCTTTGGGACTTTTGTTAAAAATCTTTGAATAGAATGCTATGGCGGAAATTAAATCATCAACATTATCATCCATCAAGAAGCTTTAGACATGGGATGTTGAAAACACATCATGGCTAAACCAATTCACCGAATTTTGAATTCATCGAGAACCATAAGATTTTCTTAAAAATTTTGGTGGAGTGAAGCACAGTCTTTGACAAAGTATCAAAAGCCTCTCTATTATGGATGAATATATTTCCCAAACATTCACTATTATCGACTTCAAAATTAAAAGTGATAACCAATTATTGGAAAAAAATCATATCTTCACATGTAAACGTCATTGGAAATAGGCCGAATCTAAACGTCATCGACAATAGGCCGGGTATAAACATCATCGACAATAGGCCGGGTTAGAAGTACATAGATGGAGATATATTTGTGTATCTCTCTAGTAGACTTATATTGCAAATTTCATAAAGTAGATCCAAATACATTTGAAATCCAAAATATATGGCCTAATTAATATTTCCAAATATGAGCCCAGTCTCGGTGTTGAATGTGAGACACAAAATGACGGTAGTGGTGACGATTGAAGATGGACGGCAGGTGGAGCACATTGAAGTGACGATGGAGGATGCTCGCTGGAAGAGAAAGAACCTGACAATAACAGGGCCAGATATGAGCAGGATAATATGTAGGAACCATCGGAGATCAGAAGCTGCCCGGAGCTTTGTCGGCGGACCTTGTCCGAGATTTAGAAGACTCCTGATTTGTCGGGGATACTCCGAGGTCCGGCGAGATAATCAGATCTCAGATCTGGCCTCAAAACTTCAACACTCACTCCATCACAGAAGCAAAGGCTTAGCACCACAGAGAAAAGCAGAGATCTCTTCCAGATCTCAACTCTGACCAGGAATGAAGTAAGTCCCAAGCCAAATTCGGCTTTGCAGGAGCATGCATCAAAAGCTTTCTTCCCACGAGGTAGGCGAGACATCGCCAAAGGTGGAGGAGAAGATACGCCACCACACGCTCTCCACCACGCGATGCCTTCTTCGTCAGATATGAGGACTTGTTCAAGGAGAACCCAAGCTGAGACTCTAGATTTGGACCCTAAACGGTGGCGCTTCGCCTCACCACCCAAAACACTTTGCCGCAACTCCATGCCAGAGGAAGTTAATGAAACTCCAGATCCGAGAATCAAACTACGTGACTTTGAGGAGGTGGCTGTTGTGGTCTAGAGTCTACTGCATACTCCGTCGGAACCGCGACGGAGGTGAAGAGCTCTACAGGAGACGAAATGATGGAGAGATCTTCTTCTTTGCCAGAGAAGAGTGGAAAAACAGGGATGGAGGAACGGAGATAGTGAACAGACGGTGGAGGAAAGGTGTAAAGCTGGGAGGGGACGACGCGTTGGGAAGCGAATTCTGGTTTGAGGCGTCGATAGTTGTGCCCAAGAGAGAAAAGACGATATTTTCTTTATGCGTTAACCATGAGATTATGTAAACATGAGGAATGATAAGTATAAAATGTCATAGATTAAGAGTAAAAGGTTTAGAAAACTTAACAATATCGATTACAAAATGAGATCTCCTCTTACAAGTTCTTAGAATCTAAATCTATTTAAGGAAAAGGTATGACACGAGTTCTATACCTACTAAAGTCTATTTTCTCTCTAAAACTTGTGATTCCTTTTTCAAAAAAGGCTAAAAACAAGTATTTATAGTATTAGGTCAAGAAAAGTCGGTTTAGGTTAAATTGAGATTGTAGATAGGATGAGACCGGTTTAGGAGGTATTTTTGGCCCAGACCAATGCAAAAATGTCTACCAACCGGGTAAGGAGGTTTGTGGCACTGGTTGGTGCTTCATTTTTGTCAAAACCCGCTCACAATTCACTTCTAGCAGCATTCCATCTTCAGGGCAGACGGACCAGTCTCCACTAAAACGCTTATAACTTTTGATTCAGAGATTCAATTGCCTTGAAACTAACTCCATTTGAAATTTAACTCAAAATAATAGTTCATGTGCAAATTTCATCAAAATCCACTAAGTGCAATGCTTTCGTCTTGGATGATCTTTCTGATGCATCGAAACTGTCCATAAACTGACTTTTGCTCCAAATGAGTCTAAATTGCTCATGAATGCATTGTTCTATCTGAAAGGACTTTTAACACTACAAATAAGAGAAAACTATCATTTTTATTAAGAAAAACATAAAAAAGCTCTAAAATGAATAAAAACCTAAGGTAAAAACATGAAAAATACGGCTTATTAGTTGGCCAACCTGCGGGTTAGTTCTAGCTAGTGCCTACATGATGTGAATCTAATACTAGAGACCAGAGAATAAAAAGAGTAATGTTATTTTTTAATCACATGTTATATGTATTTTGTATATTTGTTGTTATGCATTTAGCAATGAAAGAATGCATTTATAATAAATTTAAATGAAACTCAAATTAAAACAATTAAACACCAATAGTAAAATGCATAAAAGAAAACTTGAGATAAGAAAGCGGTAAAGCTCCTATCATATTGAGATACTCAATGACCTTTTGAATATGTGGATACAACTGAAAATTTTAAACATCAAATAAAGAAATGAGGCTAACGATATCAATGTTTCATTCATTACTATCATGGTAAGTTTATACCACAAACCTTTATGAGCAATGTTCTAACTGTAAATCATAAAATCAAACCAAAGAATTAAGCAAATAAGTCGTATAGTTAATAATGTGATGAAATTTAACTTCTTACTAATCGTCCTCCTCTTGTTAATTATATATAGTAAAGTAGCATAGTTAAAACAAAAATCTTACATGTTTTTTTTTGCTCAAAATGAAGAGATTTTATTAGACTTCAGTACGTGAAGTACAGAGCAGAGCTAACGCAGACTTAGCTAGCGCATCAGCTTCAATATTGTTTTCCCGTGGTACAAAAGAGAAAGTAATAGATGTAAAAGACACAAGGAGATCTTTGATATCACTTAAAAGCCAATGAATATCGACGTGCATTTCGTTTGAGGATAAAGCATGCACCAGAGATTGTGAGTCAGAAAAGACTTGATGCTCAAGTAAGCCATGTGAGATGGTTGATTGCAGTGCTCGTAATAAAGTCCAGGTTTTAGCTATAAAAGCAGAGGATATATCCATTGAAGCATCTGTAAAGTTAGCTAAAGAAACCTCCGTATTAGAACGGAACAGCCAGCCAGCGCCACAAGCAAGAGTGGATGGGTTTCACGCAACATCGACAAAGCACTGAGAAACCTCTCTTAAGCTATGCCTTGGGTGTGAAGTTTCAGTAGTTCGTGAGGCACCTTTTTGAGCTGTAGCTCATTCGCGTGCATCAGTAATGGCATGAGCTATAGTATCTTCCTCAGAAATGCTTAAATTTGAGAACACTAGATTATTCCAAGCTTTCCAAAGGTGCCATAAAATCCAAGCGTAGAGGCTAACAGTGCTTAAACCCGAAGGTGGTAAATTCACGAACCGAGTTCCAGCCACCAAGAAGGTGGATAACTCCGGCGTAGAAGCAAAGGTAGGCATGGAAATTGGAGCTAACTCCCAAACTTTCTGTGAATATCCGCAACTGAAAAGAATATGGTTCTCTGTCTCAAAAAAGCCACATCTTTTACATCATAAATTCGCTACAATGCCCCTCCTGGCGAGTTGATTTCCAAGTGGAAGAGCTCCCGCCATTGCCCTCCAGAGAAAGGATTTGACTTTTAGAATATCTTTGAGCTTCCATATGTGTTTCTCCCACTCAGTCATCCGGACCATGAACGATCACCTCTGTTAACAGTTTATAAGCTGATTTCGCAGAGTAAGTTCCATTCTTTGATGGTAGTCACACAAGTTTGTCGTCGCGTCGTGTTGTGCTTAAGTGTAGCTGGCGAAGAGTAGGCTATAAATGAGGAATGTGTTGGGAGATCAAAGGCCAGTTCCATTGTCTCGACTCTTGGCAGAACAAGTCAGAAACCTTCATGTCACGATTGGATGCAGAGGGTGGACCTATCGGGCAGAGAGGTGATGTTGTCCTCCCATACTTTAATATTAGTCCCATCCCCGACCAGCCACCCCAGCCTCTGCTTTAAAACATCTCTCCCCGCCAAAATACTATTTCAGTCGTGTGAAGCATTTGGTGATGACTTGCATTACAAGAAAGGAGATTCTCGACAATATTTAGGTAATAAGATGCGTGAGAGAAGAGCATTCAGGTGATTAAGTATTCTCCAGCTCAATTTACCAAGGAGCAACTCGTTTTACGCAATAATATCTCTAAATCCCAATCCGCCATGAGCTTTAGATAACGTAAGACGATCCCAAGACACCCAACATGTCTTTCGCTTGTCATGTTTTTCATCCCACCAAAATCTCGTTAGAATCGATTGGATCCGGTGACATAAAAAGAGCGGTAACTTGAAACAAGTCATGGCGTAAGGATTAAAATATTTGACTCAAATCAATGTGTAAGTTGCAAGCTCCGCAAACCACAAAAAAAATAAATAAAACAAAAGCTTAAGAAAGAGATTTCAACTCGTGGAGAGCCTGCAACCCTCCGCGGTTTGACGCGTTAAACCTGCGAATAATATGGACCGAACCTAAGTGATTGTATTTTTATGGACGAATTTTTGTATGTCCAAACCCGTCCCGCAATGATATACGTGGGCTTGATCCGCAGATTATGGTTCATACTGACATCTCTAATTTTCTGAAATGTTTTGGAACCCAAATTTTTTATTATTGTTTATACTAAGACTAGAACCCTGTGAAGTAAACTATTTATTTTATTGATCCTACCGTAACTTCAACTTTATCAAGATTACTACAATATCAAATTTACCAAGCAATATTTTTACAATGTTAGTTTGCATGATTATTTATGTAATAACACTGGTGCAAATGTTCACCTTCCAAAATTATAATCCAAAATCAACATTCTCTCTATTAAATCCTGTATATATCAAACTAACGAATAAAATTTATGATAAAGAAGTAAAGTTACCAGAAAAAATTAAGTTTATGATAATAAAGATCAAAATACATAGTCATGCGAAACAAAGATGGAGAAAATAAAAGCGATATTTTACATAAAAAAGTAATGATAAAAAGATCGGGAAAGAAAAAATGGAGGGATAGAAGGGTGGCCAAAGATAAAAAGAAGCGAACACACACATTGATAATTTGATAGGAGAGAACGATCGAACAACACGAAGCAAAGAAACGCACCCTTTCCTACTATCATGAAACCTAAACTCAAAATAATCTATGGTATATACATATTGCTGTCAAAAACATAATAAATAAATTTGGAAATTCATGAAATCTAAAAGCTACAACTTTTGATTCAACTCATAGAAAGATGCAACCTCTAGAAAAGATAAAACTTTTCATAAAACAAAAAGTTATAAATGAAAAAATAAATAGCAAATGTCAGAAAGACGCAAATCTTCCAACGAATACAACCTATCCAAAAGATACAAGTTGTAGGATGCATTTTTCAGTCCTAAATAAAATCAATTATAAAGAAAATTATACAAAATGCAAAGTGATTTTAAAAGGACATGAATATCAAAAACTTCTCATATTTTTCCATTTCAAGTGAAAAGATAAAAAAAAAGCGAAAGATAAAGTTTTACAAATCATTAAATATATTTTTATTATTATAAATAAAAAATTAAAGAATTATACTAAAAATATGCAATATCCAAAATATCTTTTAAGATCATTGTTATTCTTAAAATAGTGGAGAAAACAAAGAGATATGATAAGGCACATTAGTCTTAAAAATACTTTCTAAAATGTGAAAAATAAGATCTTTTAAATATCTGAAGATTATTTTTTTAAAATTAATTAAAAAGTTAAATAACGCAAATGATGATAAAATAGCTTTCATATCAAATTTGATAATAACATGAAATATAGATTTGTATTCACTTGGTTTAGATATAAGATTGTATTAACCCGCCCATAAGTAGATTATTACAAATATTTTACATTATGTTATTCTAAAATGAATTTGGCAAAGAAAACAAAGTGTGTAATGTATTATTTTGAAGGAAAAACGAAAAAAGATTGAAAAAAGAATAATCTTTTTTTGTATTATCTTAGTGGACACTGCTTAGTACTTTTATGCATCTAAAACCATAATTTCTCAAGTGAAATTGAATGTTATTCACGTTGTCACTTTCTGGTTAATGCGGATGAGGTTAAGTTGTTTAACGCGAAAGACTTTCTTACATAATTTTACAGTTAATGAATTTCTCTGCAAGGCCATTGAATTTTACTACTAAATTAGTCATTAATAATAAAAAAAATCAATACAAATTTTTCAATGATTTAAGCATATGTAAAAT
Source organism: Anastatica hierochuntica (assembly GCA_900406275.1). Classification (NCBI taxonomy): domain Eukaryota; kingdom Viridiplantae; phylum Streptophyta; class Magnoliopsida; order Brassicales; family Brassicaceae; genus Anastatica; species Anastatica hierochuntica. Next base: position 8,307 of record OVAN01007882.1, on the reverse strand, counting down.
GGCAACAGGAGAACTTCTCTTTCAAAATGTCACACTTCATTGACAAATCCTCTAACATCAGGGTTCGATTTTCCTCCACCACAGAGTTGAGGGAATATGTTGGGTTAAATAGGCTATCGGAGCGGACCATTATGTTCTGTTTGTTGACAAAAAAATGTCACACGTCGTTCCACAATTTCTAAAAAAATTCATAGTTAAATAATTGATGAAATTACTAGATATATTTTGGACACTAATAAGTAATTCATAGAGTGCATAAAAATTGATTTGAAAAGTCGTGAAATATAAGAGATGCAACTTTTGAAAAAAAAGACATAGCACAAATTGCAATTCTTTAAAATGGCACGATAGATTTGAAAAATCGCTCAGCGTAAAAGATATATTTTTGGATGGAAAGACACAACTTGCAACCTTTCAAGGCATTTTTTGGGTGTTAAAGGATAAAATTATTGCTTAAAATGTCAAAAGACGCAACCATCAGAAAGACACAATCTAAGCTGCAATTCATTGAAAAAACACAGTTTGGAACTCTTTGAAAGGATACAACCATAGAAATGACACAACTCGCAACTTTGAAAAGACACAACTTATATGTCATAACAAATTTAAATCAAAAGACGCAATCCATCTAAAAGACACAACTCGTAACTTTTTAAAAAGATGCAGTCGTAGAAAGAATACAACTCGTAACTCGATAAAAGACACAACTTATTTGTCACAACAAATTGGAACAAAAAAATGAGACTAATCAAAAAGACACAATTCGCAATTCGTCAAAAAGACGCAACCGTAAAAAGGACACTACTTGCAATTCTTTAAAAGAACACAATCCAATTATCAAAACAAATTTAAACCAAGATACATCCTATCTAAGACCCAACTCGCAACTCTTCGAAAAGATGCAACTGCAGATAGTATTTTTTGGGATCGTTATTATTAGTTGATTGCAAATTAAGAAGAACAACTATAAGGACAATTCTTAACAAGAAAAATGTATATGTTCCTTTTTTGTTACATCCTTTTACCAAGATGAACAATTCAATTTGCACCATGCTAAAGAACTTTTTTTGTAAACATGTATCCATTAATCTGCATATGTAGCATTTTTAAAAAAATCCATTCTAGGTATTGTAGTCGCATTAATTAACCATTAAATTAACGGGTCCACAAAAGAAAAAAAAAAGAGAGAGAATTCCCATAAGATTTCAAAATTGTTAAAAATGAAGAGGCCCATAAAAGCCCACTTATCAGACGGTCGAAATCTTATCATTTTTACATGAAATCTAAAATCCGCCACGTGATTCGTCGATTTGCCTCAACCATGAAACGTAATACGACTGGTTGATCACACACGAACCCGAATACAAAAAATATAATAATGAAATTAAAACGTGTGGTCGAATTTTCTTGAGCTCCCTCTCCCTCCCTCTCACGTACACAGACAGATGGCCACCGCGAGCAGGTCGTGGGTAGCCACCGTGAACCACCATGCAAATCCCCATACCTTCACCTCTCCGACGAAACCCATTTCCTTCCCTTCTCGAAAGCCTCACAGCTTCCATGTCTGTTCGTCTCGATGCTCTCTGGTTCTTGAAGAAGATGAAAAGAAGTCACCAAATCCAAATGCATTTTCCGAACCTGGCCCGGATGGTCTTAACCGGGTCTTATCCAGATTGCTCCGAGACCCGGAAAGGAATCAGCTTTCTTCCGAGTTCTACGAGAAAGCTAAAGGGAACTCAGAGTTGATGACGACCAAGCATCTGATCGATTACTTGGTGAGTTCCAAGAACTGGGACTTGCTTGTCTCGCTTTGTGAGGATCTCAGGGAGTATGAAGCGTTGCCCGATGCTCACACGTGTTCGAAGTTGATCAGGAGTTGCATCAGAGAGAGGAAATTTCGAATTACACATTGCTTGCTTAACGTCTTTAGATCAGACAAATCATTGATGGTGTCTGCATCTGATTCAGCGATGAAAGGCTTTAACAAACTCCAGATGTATAGTAGCACGATCCAAGTGTTTGATAGGATGAAACAATCTGCACGAGTTGAGCCGAGCCCTGGCTGTTACTGCAGGATAATGGAGGCTCATGAGAGGCTTGGCGACAGTCAGAAGGTGGTTGAGTTGTTTCAAGAGTTTAACAGTACGAGGTTGAGCTTCTTGGCCAAAGAATCGGGCTCAATCTACACGATTTTATGCTCGTCCCTTGCAAAATCAGGACGGGCGCTCCAAGCTCTTGAGTTTTTAGAGGAGATGAAAGATAAAGGAATTCCGGAAAGCAATGTATTGTACTCTACGTTGATCGGTGCATTAGCGGAAGCCCGAGAGGTTGTAATGGTCGAGAAGCTATTCAAAGAAGCAGGAGAGAAGAAACTGTTGAAGGATCCAGAAATGTGTTTGAAGGTTGTATTGATGTATGTCCGAGAAGGAAAAATGGAGAGAACTCTAGAGGTTGTAGCCGCGATGAGAAAGGGCAAATTAAGGGTCTCTGACTGCATTCTATGCGCCATTATGAACGGATTCTGTAAGCAGAGAGGATTCGCGGAAGCAGGTCGGGTTTATGAGTGGCTAATGAAGCAAGAATGTGAGGCTGGCCAAGTGACTTACGCAATAACCATCAATGCATACTGTCGGCTAGAGGAATACAAGAAGGCTGAAATGTTGTTTGAAGAGATGGTGAAGAAGGGATTTGACAAATGCGTTGTTGCATACTCGAACATCATGGATATGTATGGGAAAACAAGGAGGCTAAGCGATGCGGTGAAGCTCATTGGTAAGATGAAGCAAAGAGGATGTAAACCCAACATTTGGATTTACAATTCCTTGATTGATATGCATGGCAGAGCTATGGACTTGAGGCGGGTTGAAAAGATATGGAAAGAGATGAAGAGGATGAAGGTGTTGCCAGACAAAGTGAGTTACACAAGCTTGATCAGTGCATATAATAGAGCAAAAGAGTTTGAGAGATGCGTGGAGCTTTACCAGGAATTTAGGATGAACAGAGGAAAGATTGATAGGGCCATGGCAGGAATCATGGTCGGTGTATTCTCCAAAACCAGTAGGATTGATGAACTAATGAGACTGTTGCAGGACATGAAAATTGAAAGAACGGTGATTGATGCGAGGCTATACTCATCAGCTTTGAATGCTCTGCGTGATGCTGGTCTTAACTCCCAGATTAGATGGCTACAGGAAAGCTTTGACACTGCACAAGCTAGTACTTCAAGATACTCAAATACGAAGAACACAAGAACTTTGCAAGGTTCTTGAGTTCAAAAGGATATTGTAGATGTTAAGATTTTTTTTTGAAACTAAATGTACTATACTGCCATACAGATATAATATCTGGCAAAGTTGCAAATAGAAGATTTCCATCTGAAGTTGTAAAGCCTTAAAGAAACATTGGGATTTCCAAAAACATGATACAAAAATGTCGAATACAACAAAAGGAATACGACGAAGAAAGCCACAGAGTGTTTACCAAATGTATTTGCCCTTCGAAATCATATGAATGCAAAATAGCGAGAAGCACTAGAGTGAGTAAGCGATCTCACCCCAACAAACTTATAATTACCTGTTTTTAGTAATACTTGCTTAAAAGTCTGTCACTTCGAACTTGCTTTAGCATCTTCAGCTTGTGCTGGTTCTATAACTTTTGCATCACCTGAACAGCATCCACCTCCATGGTGATGATGATGATGACCGTGGCCGTGATGATGGCTTTGCTTCCCTTTGAGATGCTTCCTCATGTCATATGCGTCCTCCCCATCAGCGTAATACTTAGCTTCTACATCATTAATCTTGTAGCCTAATGTCTCTGTGTACAGATTGAATGCTGCTCGGTTACTTCTCCTCACATGGAGTGAAACATACTCAGCCCCATAAACCTGCAACAAAACCCTAAGAATGACTTAAACATTGTTCAAGATTCACCTAACTTCCACCAAACAATCACCTAGCCTCCACCATTATCGTTCATCCAAATTATACAAGACGACTTAAATACAATCTAATATACTGCTTGTTGAATGCAAATAGCAATGAAATGAAGCAAAAACGCGAATGTAAAAGATCGAATAACCTGTTCCATGGCAGCCTGAGCGGCGGTCATGAGCTTAGTGGCGAGGCCGAGCTTCCGGTGGGTGCGAAGAACAGCGAGAGAAGTGATGTGACCGTGACACTCGTTGCTCTCTTCCTCCATCTTGGCGAGCACATAGCCAACGATTCGACCATTATAGTCTTCAGCAACGTAGAGAAGCTGAGGCCAAGAGAGGATATGGTAGAGGTAGTACTTCATCTGGTAGTTCTCAGGAAGACACATGAGATTGCAAGCCTGCATCGCCAGCAGATCATCGACGGTGGCTCGCCTGATGCAGACCATGGCTGCTCAATTTCTTTCTCTCGCGGCTGATGAAGAAGAAGGTGTTAGGGTTTTGATCTAATTGGCTTCGGGATTTAATCTGCGAGACGATTTGTAATAAGAGAGAATTATAGGGTCAATGTCAATATTGAAATTTTAGTTGCTATACTGACTGGACAATGGTTTTTTGGTTTAATCGATAATTCTTTTAGGGATATCGTCTCAAACCAGTGAAAACCACTTCAATAAACCGGAACATTTGATTTGGCTTGAGATACTTTAAGTCGGAGTAGGATTGTTCTTCAATCAATAAATAATCAATTATCATTTTTCAAAAATCAGTTATGTGTTTTAATAGAGTTTACCTAAACACAGTCAACCATTATTCCAATGTTTGATTTTACTGATGTTAATAAAAGGCCACTAGAAATGAAAAATATTGTCAAACCATTGCAAAATAAAATTTTGGTTAGACAAAATTTCTTAATCTTCCGTCCCAAAATCATATATATGATTCGTGATCAATTCTCTCTGTCAGAATGACACCTCATCACACACAAAAATAGACAAAGTGTTCGCCATATTTATTAAAAGCTTTTGAAATTTTATTTTTTGTAGTTTTGGTTTAATTATAAATAATTAAATGTTTAATGATATGTTAATTGTAAGTTATTGTCATAAGTATACTAGATTTTGACACGCACTTTGCTCTTATATAATGTAATATAAAAAGAAATTTAAAGATGATATGAATTTTAATAGTATAGATAAACTATAGTAAAAACAAATATATTTTTTAAATGAATTTTTGTTATATGATAGTAAAAAAATATTTTTATTATTGAATGTATTAACGATATTTATTGTCGATTCGGTTTCGAAATGAAAATGAGTTTCTCCTACCATATATTTATACCATATGCTAAACAATAATACGATTATAAAGTCAATTTATTTGTATTAACATTGTCAAATTTTTATTATAAAATAAATAATTTCTATTGTGAACATCGAATTAATATGAATATTTTTATAAATACATAGTAATTTCTTATGTTTAAATTTTTATAATTAAATTTCCTAGTATTGATGCTAGAGTTTAATTCGCACTATAAAAGATTTTCTGGAAGATTTTTTCAATTATCATAACAAAATACAATAAATCAACAAATATTTTTACATTGAAAACTAACTATATTCCGTAAAATAAATCGTTACCAGAAAAGATCTAGGGAGTTAATATCGGAGTTTCAAACACTTATATGATATATATTATTAGAAATATATACTATTTAAACGAATTCACTGTCCTTATTATAATCTGTTACCATTCAAAATAGAATATGAATAAAATTTGTTATATATAAAGATGATTAATTTACAGAAATACACTTAAAAGGAAAAGAAATTTTACATTTACACCTGTCTTTTAATGGTTCTCAAATATACACCTCCTATTTGCACAAATAGGGTTTAGGGTTTAAGATTTAGTGATTAGGGTTTAGGGTTTAGCTATTAGGGTTTAAAGTTTAGGAATTATGGTTTAGGGTTTAGGGTTTAACGTTTAGGGTTTCTTTTAGTCTAGGGGTATAATGGTCTTTTTCATTAAAAAATGAGGTGTAAAAATAAATTTTTTTCAAGCAGAGGTATTTTTGAAAAACAGACAATACAAAGATGTATTTTTGTAAGTCTCCCTATAAAGATTTAGGGGAATATTTTATAAGACATTATTTGTAAAGGGTGCATATCACACGTAAACAAAGGTTGTTGTGTTTTTGTTTCAACTAGGACTATGTCTGCGCTACGCGCGGATTTGTGTTCGTGATTTTATTGGACTTCTCAATACTTCTCAACAATACTTGAGTTATTTCGCGTTACCCGCGGAGTGTTTTCTAAATTTTTGTGTGTCCATATTTTGTTGTTGATTTTAAAATTGTGAATTGAGTTTTCAAATGCATAATGTATATTATAAACTATTTTTAAATGTGATATTATTATTTAAAATTTATAAGATCAACGTTCAAAGAACTATTGAATTTTTACATTTTGGATATGATTTAAAAATGACACATTAGACATATGATTTTTAAGTAAGTTTTATGTTTCTCGCGTAATTCTCTTTTTTCTAAATGAACGATTTAGTAGGTAATAGGTTGATTATATCTTAAATTTTTCTTTCAAAAAACATAATTTTTTTTGTCATAAAGAATGAAGTTATAATAGTACAATTATGAATATTCACCTACAAAACGTGAAAATATTTTTGTATAATCATTCTTTATGTAAACTCTTATTTAATCATTTCTTTTGATGATTATAGAAAACCAATAATAAGTTGTAATCTTCCTTCAGTTATATAGTGGTGAATTCTAAATGTAATTTTTTTCTTCCGATTATAAATTCGTGATTGCGCCATGTACTACCCTTCTTTCATAAAAGGTAAACTCAACCTTCTTCATAATAATGAAAAATGATATGAAAACTCATTATTAAAACTAATTTGTAGGGTTTAACATTTTTTTTTTGTCAACCACACATTAATTAAGAGTTCACGGACATGGAAAGCCAAACGGGTGGCATAGAATCTACAAAGCTAAAAACATGGGAACGAGTACGGGACCGTCGAGCCAGGTTGTCAGCTTGCGTGTTCTCCGACCGCGGAATGTAAGACAAAGATAGATCCGCGAATTCACCACAGAGAGTCTGATAATCCTGGATTTGCGTGTGAAAAGCCGGCCAATCCTCCGGGTTGCGAATAATACTGATAAGCTCCGTACTGTCTGTCTGGAAATCACAGGAAAGAAAACGGCGGCGATGAAGTTCGGACATCGCCCATAGCAAAGCCTCCAACTCCGTGTGAAGTGGTGATAGACTCCGCCGTTGGCCTCTTGCCCCCATCAAAATTACTCTATTATCTATATCCAAAAGTATCCAACCCAAGCCAGAGGTGGAATCACCATGCTTCCAGGACCCATCTGTCCGACAGATATACTCATGCGTCCTATTAGGGGCCACATAAGACTGTGTCTCCTCCGAAGTGTTAGGAACCTGCGCAGCCTTCCAAGCTGTGTAATCTGTTTTTGCAGACCGCAAAATATCCTCTACATCCAGATGGACTCCTTGAAAAACCTTTTGATTTCGAGCTTTCCAAACTAACCATAGTAACCAGGGAAAGAGGTTGTAACGGTCACTACCCCGGGCCTCCACTGGGTTTCGCCTAAACAGGAAATCCATATTGGAATAAATTGACCCAGATTGGAATTGTATTCCTAGCTGGTTCAAATAAAGATCCCAAATATGAGCAATCGCTGAACATTCAAAAAACACATGGTTAATTGTCTCCTCGGCACCATCACAACGTTTGCATACTGTGTCACACTGCACACCCCTCTGAACTAGTTCAGAAGTAACCGCCAAACATCCGGATAGTATTTGCCAAAGCAAATGTTGTATCTTCATTGGGCATTGCACTGTCCATGGTAGAGCTTTCAAAGCTTCCAACCCCGGTCCCCAACCATTATTATTGATTCGCTGGATCCTCTCATAGTTGAGACGTTTGTAGCCCGATTTGACCGTGTATTGTCCCGACTTAGTGTAATGCCAAACCACACCGTCATAAGTAAGAGTCCAACTCGGTTGTATTCCCCGAATCAAAACTACATCCTCGGGATTGAAAAGCTCCTGAAGTAATGGCAAATGCCAATCCCCCGTAGCAGAGTCGATCAATTGGTATACCTGAATCCCAGGATACGAAAAATGACCCCGACCCTGGGCTGGTCGTGGATGAACATCTGGGATCCATGGATCTTCCCAGACCGAAGTATTTATCCTCGAGCCTAACTTAATCCGTACTCCATCCTTCAATAGACCCTGAGTGGAAAAAATACTCTTCCACCCGAAAGAGGGAGAATGAGGTTTCTTTGCGTTTAGAGGGTGAGACTTTCTGAA